>CM076571.1:101447906-101604787 GCA_034641835.2 Pinus albicaulis
TTGTTACACTGAAAATTGTCATCCTGACATTTTGCTATGTGTATGAGATAATTATTACTCATACTTCTCCCTTTGCAAGTCTAACATATCATTTCCTCATGTCAAGCCTTGAAAATCAGAGAAATGTTCCTAAAAACCTCCTAAACATTGGTGTCACACTTTCTCTCTATCTTTCCTGCAGTCCTGCACCTAATGTTCAGGTCTCTTGCATACGTGAACGCACTTTATCTGTGTTAAAGGTGCGGACCCCTGTAAGATCAAAAAGGTGCAAGTAAATTCCAAAAATCTCAATAAAATTGAATTCTAGAATCTTCCAGAAAATATCTTGTGGTGATAGAACCGCTCTTATGAGGTGCATGTATCCCTTACCTTACGGAGCTAGCCCCCTTATGTGAGGAGCTTATCCCTTTGAAGGAGGATTATATCCCTTCATAGTTGGAATAGAAAACCTAGGAGCTTATCCCTTTGAAGGAGGATTATATCCCTTTATAGTTGGAACAGAAAACCTCCTCTTTTCCACTATAAAAAGAGGCATTGGGTAGCCTCAAGGGGAGTTCAAGCTTTAGAATATTTGAAGTTAAGTGTTGTTGAGATTCAGACTCAGATGACTAAGACTTTTGTGAGGAGAGATTACATACCTCTATTTGTCTTGGTTAAAGGAGTGCAGAGCTTATCAAAGTAGACGAGATTCCTGCTTCAGACCCCGGGAAGGCCTGTGCAACATCAAGGATCAGGTTGTAAGGTTTTCCTTCTTTTGAAATTAATACAAATATACTCATTTTTCTCAATAAGCTTTCAGTTAATTGTTTATTTCATAGATTCCTTGATCACTATGATAAGCATGGTTTATGACGATTTCTATACAGGTGCTATGTGATATTTTTCTTTTTTTTGACTGCAGGTTTACGAGGAAAACTCCTTCAAGCGCGTGAGGGACAACAACGACTTCAAACAAGCATTGGACATACGGTAAGTCTTTTACACCTCTATAGAGATTTTCATAGATCATATATGCTTAGAGAAAGATAAGTTTATTTGGATTTTTGTTGCTAGATACTTTTAGTGCTAGGGAGATCAGTCTTTTCTGCAAGACGGATTAATCCACACAACAAATTAGCGACTCCACTGGGGATAGAACTTGTTGTTTTTGGTTCTCTTTTATATTGATTTGAGGAAACGTTTTTCCTAGTTTTTGATTGATAGACATCTGCCTGGGTAGCTTAGGTTTTCTCTGTTTTTGAAAATTTTGAAATATTTTATGTTTTTCTCTAATTTTTCCTGGGATCGCACTTTGCCTTTTTTTCACAGTGCGGGCAGTTTCACATTTTTGCTTAAGTAAACAGTGCGGTACCGCACCTGTTACTTCTGCAAGCCTGCAGACCCTGTTAAAATTTTGAAAAACTATAGATTTCTTTCCTTATTTTATCTTTATTTTGATTTAGAGTCTTTGGTTTCTGCCCAGATTGATGATTGTTTCTGTCAAAAGATTTATGTGAATGAATCTTAGCATTATTTGGTGTTTTGATAATTTTCTAGAAGTTTTGCGTTTTGGATTGTTTTTCACTTGGTCTTTGTAGCGATTCGAAGCATTGACTGTTTGAAGTACCTGAGATTACATTGGTCTTTTGTCTTTTTGTTGAATTTGACCTGATTTTGAAATCATCCTTTATTGAGAAATAGAGCTACCTGTTTCTTTGCAAATCTTTGAAAAGAAACTTTGTTATAGGTTTTTGAATTTCATTTTTTATAAAAATATATTTGAGTGTTTTTTATCTGTTTGTTATTCTAAATGAATAGATCCGTAGTTTGTTGAATAACTAAGTAAAACATTCTTCAAAAAAAATCTTAAAGCTTTTACTCAATTAGATTATTAAAATTTGTAGATCTCAGAATTAGTTTTATAGTTTTGAGTGTTATTTAAAATTTGTAGATTTATTTTGGAGGAAACTTGTTTTGTAGCTTCAAGTTTTTGAAAGTGAAAGGATTTTCTTGTGAGCTTTGATAATTTGTTTCATTTTGAGTTATTGCTGAAAAGAAAAAAATATTTTCTTCCAATTGTTCTTTATGTTTAAAGAAGGAATTGTTTGTTAAAAGAATTGCATTCTCCAACTCTTTCTTAATTAGAATTTCATTGAAAGGAAATGATCTGATTATCATTTTTAGGTGCATTTTTAGTGTTTTTTGGAAGTCGAGTCTTCACACCATCATAGTTTCATTTCCACACCCATTGACTTAAGAAACAACTCTTAAAAGTAATGCTTAATTAAAATTCATCTAGCAATCTTTTTATTTTCTAGGGCTCTTATCACCAACATAGCATTAGGCTAGTATCTTGGAGTAGGGAGTAATTAACTCTCCAAGGTAGTAAAAACAAACAAGTAGACAAATCTTGCGGTAGGAAATAAATCCAATTGTAATTTGTATAATCTGGGAAGCTTCTCTTAAAGAATTCAATCACAAGATCATATCTGAACCTTTGAGACAATCAATTATGTTTCATTGGGGAAGATAGAAGATTTTGTGCGTATTACAAACGGTAAACCTCAGATTAACCATTTTCGAGGAGCCTGGGGTCACTTGTCAGTAAACCTCAGATTAACCATGTCGAGGAACCTTCAAGGGGATTGATCTTTGTTACTCTGCCCTTGCGCGTGGGATTGGATCGTAGACTGTTCCCCCAATTATATTTGTTACTGTTGGTAACCTTAGTGTCCACAAAATTAAGATTATTTCCTAAGGTGACGGTGAAGGAAAGATTTCATTGTACCTAGAGCGGACATCGACTAGACTCACTTGGACTCTCTAGGGGGTTCTCTTCACATGAGATGGTTTTGTGAGGAAACTTGTGCCAGACTGTTTCGTTAAGCAGGTTGTCGGGGTAACTGTTCCAACCACCCTTTCTGTATTAAATTTCTACTAAGTTGGATTTCATCACCAACTAGTGTTTTTAGTATGTGAAGTTACTGTTTGTGTGTGGTTTGAACTCTTAGATTTTTAAGCATGTGATTCAGCCGTTTGTTTCTTTAGAGACTTTAGGTGTTTTCTTTGAAATTTTCGTTGTTTGCGTGTGATTAGTTAAATATTTAATCGTGGCGGAATTGCCAAAATAATCCTGGAGACTACAAGGGAAACCCCCTGAATATACACCAAGTCATCTTGAAGGGCTTCGTGCTCTGGTATCATCTAGTAGCGGTAGGATTAAATCAACAAAAGTTGGAACTTCATCTATAGTTGTTCATCATGATTATTAAACAGCTATAACAAAACACATTCAAGAGCCGATTTCAGTTTCTAAAGTTACTGGTAGTATTTCTCCTACTAGTGAACTAGCTGACGAACCTGAAATCTATGAACCTGAAACTAAACCTTCTGTTTTGGAAACATCCTCAGAATTTATTACGCCAACTTCTAGCGATCCTGGTTCACCTAGGGTAAGAAACATCGTCACTAACAATCTTCCATCTGGCCTAATTTCTATTGAAGAACTTACTAATCTAGACGAAGAGTTATCTCTTCCCGATTCCCCTCAGTCTTTAAATCTTAGGGAACGTGAATCAATTTTCTACAACCCTATTCGAACTACTGCTTGGTATTTATCCTTAACAATTTTTTTAGAGAATCTGGGTCTTTCTTTTTCTCCACCTCGAGTTCAATTTCATCCAACACCCAGAGGTTACTATCCGTCATCCATTATGGCAGGAGAGTCATCCATGTTTTCCCAGACACCGAAAGCATTTTTACATGGTGGTCCTTCTGTTCCTTCGGGATATCAGGCTCTGTCTAGTACTTTCTTGGGGGCAGCTCCTCAACCAATTGAAAGCATGTTATCATCTGGTTTAAGTGGAATTAAAACTGAAACATCGAACACAGAGAAAATATTTATTATTTCTGGTAATATTCCGAATCCGCAACCTCAAGGCAGTCAGTTACCGCCTGGAGGGAAATCTCAGGGAAATCAGTTACCACCTGGGGGGAAACCTCAAGGTAGTTAGTTACCGCCTCGGGGGCAAACGTCAGGAAGTTAGTTACCACCTCGGGGGAAACCTCAGGGTAGCTTTTTCCCAGGACAAACTGTGGAATCATATTATTTTGGGGGAAAACCCCAAGGGAAGTACATACCTCAAGGATATCAACCTTCAAGACAGTACATACCCCAAGGTCAACCCCAAGCTCAATATGCTCCTCAAGGTCCTTATCAACCCCAGATTTAGTACGCGCCTCAAGGTTATAAACCTCAAGGTCAGCACCCAATTCAAGGTTACCAACAGCCTTCTGGTCAGTCATCTATACAAGGAGCTGGAAATTAACCACTTATCAACCCTACGTTCAACCAGGTTATGGTCCTTACATTCAACCTTCTGCGGGACAATACCTCGGAATGAATATGGTGTGGGATCTGTCCCAATATCAACACCCTATGCATCCTAATGTGCAGTTACCTTTTCAACCTGGACAGCCTTTGGTTTCTGGTCCAACCCAAAAACCTGTCTAGCCTACTATTCCAACTCCTGCACCTAGTTCTGTTCAGCAGTCTGCGCCTAGTACACCTCAGACTCCACCTCAAACTGCTGAAACTGCTGCAATGTTTGTTCAACCTGTAACACCTGTTTCTGGAGTATCTGTAACTCCGAGTTCGTCTATCCCTGCATCCGTGCAAATCCCTCAAGTCTCTGTACCCTCAAGTTAGGACCTTCGGTTCAGACTTTGGTTCAGATGCCTGCAGGACAAGCTGGTACAAGTACAGTTGTCACAAGTCAACTGCAATTTACGTATCAATCGTACCAGGGATATCCTCAATTCGGTCCCAATTCACAAAGTCCAAGTTATCAGTATCAACCGTACCCTGGCTATACTTATCAGTAGCCTCAACAACCCCAGTTTGGTCTGGTTAATCCTGCTTTTTCGGGAGGTTACACAATTCCTAACGCAACTCTGATTCCCAGTTGTCCTGGGTATCCACCTCCTGGAACTACTTTGGCTACTCAAGGTTTTCGTGACCCTAACCGTCAGTTACCATTTATTGCAGCTTTGGATTTACTTGATTTGACGCGTCTTACGAATGATCCGATTTTCTATTATCCGTACTGGCCGCCAATGCCGCATAAGTTGCCCAGTGATATACCAAAATTCGAAGGTAAGTCAGGAGAGGATCCATCAAATCACGTCATGAATTTTCACCTCTGGTGTCCGTCTAATTCAATTATTGATGATTCTATTCTCTTACGTCTTTTCCAAAGAACTCTTATTGGTCTTGCAGCCAAATGGTACATTAAGTTACCATGAGGCTCGTTTAATAATTTCAGTTAGTTAGAAACTACCTTCTTGACTCATTTTCAGCTGCCTGTCAGATATGACAATGGCACGGAATTATTAACTTCACTAAAACAATCTAAGTCTACATATATTTCTGATCATATTCATGAATGGCGACGTAGAAGGCGTTTGGTGAAAGTTTACATTCCGGATCAAATTTTGGCGGAATGGTTTGTTAAATCATTGTTACCCAAGATAACTGAAGATGTAGCTAAGGCTGGTGTTGTTACTGAAGAGCAAGTAACTGCTCAAGCTCAGTACCTTGACCTCGTTTATACGCAGTCAGGTACTTTACACGAAAAAATCCCCGACCTTCCAAAACAAGGTCAAATAGTTGCTGCTCCTTCAGGGTCTCATGCCGCTGATGGTATGATTGGTACAGTCAATACTAAAAGTAAGAAGAAATCTTCAAAGAATTATTCTCCTATTATAACTTTACCAGATTCCCCGAAAGGAGAATCTTCCCCCAAAATTTCTGCCGACATTCATGTCGTAGAAACATCTATGGCTAAATCTAAATCCAGTGGTAAAAATAAACGGAAGAATAAAAAAAAAAAAGAATTCAAAAGAGAAAACTGATAAAAATGAATCCAATGACAAAAAGCGCAAACCTCGCTATCCTTGTTACATTTGTGACGAGGATCATTTTACTAAGGAATGCCCACATCAAGCATAGGTTGCAAAATTCGTTAAAGGTTCACAACAACCTGCTGTCTTGAAGGATCCTTTTCTGACTCAAGATAGAAAGATGGTTGGTTCCACCTCGACTGCTTCAGAAGAGCCAATTTTGATGATGTCTCATGTAAGGATTGCGACGCGATTGCAAGATTATGGTACTAGGAATCCTGTTGATGGTAAAGAAGCAGAATATTCTAATGCAAATACATCAACTACACCTCTTCTTGTTTCTGGTCCGCTACAGATTGAGAAACAAAATCTAGACTTAATAATCAAACTTCCTGCTAAAGGTGTTCTTCGTAGATCAGCTTTCAATCCACATGCGAGAGCTGCTCAGAATTACAACATTGTTGAAGACTTAGCTATTTCCCCTTCAGCAATGCCGGCTTTGGAAGTGCTGCAATCATGCCCAGCACAGCGTAAATTGCTTTTGTATGCCATAGGATCTGTAGATATTCAAGATTCTAACCTTATAATCTTCGATTTAAAAAATAGTACACCTCACCTACCTCACCAAATGGCTTTCCAAATTCCAGTGTTAGTAAAAAACAGACCGATCTATCGGACTATGATTGATGAGGGAGCTTCAATGTGTATTATGTCGATTCAGTGTTGGAAATCTCTTGGTTCTCCTACACTCAACCAATCTCTGATGATTCTTAAGGCTTTTGATGGTCGAGGTTTCCACCCTTTTGGTATTTTGCAGGATTTACCCATAGGGGTCGAAGGTAAAATCGTAAATCTAGATGTGGAAGTGGTTAATGCCCCTCTAGGTTACAACCTTCTTCTAGGTCGAAGTTGGTCTTATGCTATGACTGTTGTTGTTTCTTCGGTCTTTCGACTCATAAAATTTCCATATCAAGGAAGGATCATTACAATAGATCAGTTAACTTATTTTTCTTCCGACCAAGCCTTTACAGAAACAATCCAGCACATTGGTAAAGCGGCTATCCCTTATAAGGATGTTGGAGTAGGTTTGATTAAAGATTCTGGTTTACTAGGAAATTTTTCCTTTCCTCCTCCTAATGTATTGCCTCCTACCGCAACTATTCACATGATTTCGTCAGACACTGTTATGTTTGATGATCCTTGGATCGTACCTTCCGACTCCGAGTTAGATTCAATTGATGGCATGATACCTTTGAGTCCATTTGAAATTGTGTTTCAGGTTGTACAGTCACTTTCCAACCCCTCTTCAACCGAAATTGATCCAATGAATGAGATCCATGAGGAGTCACTTTCTATATCCAGTTCAGCCACAACGACATTTCCTGATCTTGTTCATACTGATGAGCAGATTCATGAGTTTTTGTCAGTTGATGATTTACCATGGGAAGATCTACATCACCGATCTTCGTTTTTACCTGAACTAGATCATTTTGAAGATGGTTTCGCTTCAATTTTTACTACTGAATATGTCAAAGAACCCCAAAATCCATTGCAAAATCCTGATTCTGAGTTAAATTTGGAAAATATCTCTCGAACGATTCCAATTGACATTTCAGTAAAACCAGGAATAATTGAAAACATTCATATAGGTGCTTGTTTTACTGAAGATGAAATTCAAAATTATAAAGCCCTATTTCAAGAATTTCGTGATGTGTTTTCCTGGTCCTATGAAGAAATGCCAGGAATTGATCCGTCGATTGTCATACATGAAGTCAAGACTTACCCGGATGCCAAACCTGTCTGTCAACATCTACGTCAGATACATCCTAGAAAAGTTGCTGCTATCAAAGCAGAAGTTGAAAATTTACTTCATGCAGGTTTCATTTATCCAATCCCTTAACAGATTGGGTATTGAATATTGTTCCTGTGACTAAAAAACAAGGAACGATACGAGTATGTATCAATTATAGGGATATTAATCGAGCTTGTCCTAAAGACAATTATCCAACTCCCTATATCGATCAAATAATCGATGATTGTGCCGACAGTGAAATGTTTTCCTCTATGGATGGCTTTTCCGGGTATAGTCAAATAAACATACTCCCTGCTGATCAGCCAAAAACAACTTTTATTTGTCCGTAGGGGATGTTTTCTTATTGCAAGCTACCCTTTGGATTCAAGAACGCTGGAGAAACTTTTCAAAGGGCAATGTCTTATGCGTTTCATGACATTAAGCACATTGTGCAGCCATATCTCGATGATTTACCTTCTTATTCATCGCGCAGGGCCGATCATCTCACTCACTTACGAGCTATCTTTATGAGATGTCGGCATTATCGAATTACACTGAATCCACACAAATGTGTTTTTTGTGTAGAGTCAGGTCGTTTACTGGGATTTTTTGTTTCGAAATCGGGCATTCGCGTCGATTGGTCGAAGGTTGAAGCTATTATTAAATTACCTCCTCCTTCGACTTTACGCGAACTCCAAAGTTTGTAGGGGAAAGAAAACTTTTTACGTCAGTTCATTCCTAACTATGTCGAGCTTACCAAGGGTTTTACCTGGTTACCTGGTTGCTGAAACAGAACATTCCATTCTTTTGGGATGAGATCACTGATCAATATTTTGATGCACTTAAACACGCATTGACCCATGCACCGTTATTGCATCCTCCCAACTACAACCAGGATTACGTTTTATACCTCGCTGCTTCTCATTCCACTATTGGGATGGTTTTAGTTTAGGAAGAAGAATCTAACACTAAACATGTAATTTACTATTTTAGTCGAAATCTGCATCCGACTGAGATCAAATATACACATGTGGAGAAATTGGCATTGGCAGTTGTTCAAGCTGTCCAAAGATTTAGACACTACATCTTGTTACGTAAAACCACAGTAATTTTTTATTGCAACCCTATGATGTACATTTTAACCAAACAATTTCTAGGGGGCAAATATTCCAAATGGATAGTCATCCTGCAGGAATTTGACTTGGAGTTTGAAAAATCCAAGGCAAAGAAATATTTGGTATTTGTGGAACTGATGTGTGATTTTCCCTCTACTGATACTGAAACTGTGGTAGAAGAGCCCATTGCGGACGAATCTCTGTTTCTTATCTGTACTCTCGATCCATGGTATGGAGATATTATTGTTTATCTTCAAACCCAATCTTTTCGGCCTGAAATCTCACGATCTTAGCGACGGAAAATACGCTTCCAATCCCAGCAGTACAGTATTATTGGTGATACACTCTATCGTCATGGAGCGAATTTTGTTTTCCGACGCTGTCTTGTTCATGAAGAAGCTAAAAAGGTTTTAAATGACTGTCATTCTGGAGCATGTGGCGGTCATATGTCTAGGTATGCCACAACCCAAAAGATATTGCGTGCTGGTTATTTCTGGCCGTTGTTATTCAAAGATTGTATTTATGCATTCTGGAAATTCCACAATTGTCAACTTTTTGATCGTAAAATGCGCGCGCCACCCGCTCCTCTTCATCCCATAAATTCTATTGGTCCTTTCGAGAAATGGAGTATCGATTTTATTACATGTAACCCTCACTCGAGCAGGGGGCATGCGTATATTATCTTAGTAGTAGATTATTTTACTAAGTGGGCCAAGGCGATGCCTACATTTTTGGCTGATGGCAAGACTGCTGCAACTTTCGTATTCAATCACATAATTTCTAGGTTCGGTGTTCCTCAAGCCATTATTACAGATCATGGAAGTCATTTTCGGAATGTCATGATGACTGAACTGACATATCAACTTGGCCTGCACCATGATAGTTCCACTCCATATTATCCGCAAGCCAATGGTCTGGTTGAAGCCATAAATAAAGTTTTAGTCACCATGATTAGACGAATTATTGGTATTCACAAAACGAATTGGCATTCCATGTTATTTTCAACACTTTGGGCATATCGAACCTCAGTAAAAACATCAACTGGTTTCACTCCCTTTCAACTCGTTTACGGTTTGGAAGCTGTGTTGCTGATTGAATGCGAAATTCCGTCACTGAAGTTAGCCATAGAATTACTCTCAGCTACGTCTGAAGAGGAGAAACGTTTCTTGTACTTGACTCAGCTGGATGAGAATTGACGAAATGCTGCAATAGCAAACGAGGCTCATGTTAAAAAAACAAAAGCTCAGTATGATAGAAGTGTTACCCCTCGAAATTTTTCAGAAGGAGACCTAGTCTTAGTTTATGATCAAGCCAACGATAAGCTATGAGCTAGGAAATTCGTGCCCATGTGGCATGGTCATTTCATTGTTAAGAGAAAGCTAGCAAAAGGGGCCTATGAGCTAATAGATTTTGATGGTTTCCCTTTAGATAAACCCAGAAATGGACTTTATCTGAAGCGATGCTATGCTTAAACTTGGTATGAAGATTTTTTATTAGATTAGATTTCTTTATTGCTGGTGTGTCTTAGATTAGAAAAGTGTGCCTAGTTTAGAAGTGTGTTTTTTATCACTATTCCTGATCATCTAAGTTTTACTCCTGATATTGCAGATGTCGACGTCTCTTCAAACCTACATTGGTTTTGCTGATGGTGCTTGTCGTAGTACATGGAACATTTCTTCCGCAACTTGGGTTATCTATTCACCCTCTGACGAGTTAGTATCCATGCATGGGGTAAGCCTTGGTCAAACAACGAACAACATTGCCGAGTATAGTGCAGTGATTGAGTTATTATCTGAATCCATATCATTTGAAATTCGAAGTTTGATTTTTAGGTTGGATTCTAAACTTGTTGTATTACAGCTTAATAGGGTTTATGCCATTATAAATCCAGTGTTATTATGGTTATTTTTAAGAGTTCGTCTCTTGGAACGTGAATTTGATTACATCGAATATCAACATATTCCAAGATATTTAAATACATTAGCAGACGTAGTTGCTTCTAGTATGATAAATCGACATTTGCAATGATCAAAACAGTAGAACAAACAACATCCATAATATGTACACAGATAGCCGGTAAATAGTGATATATCATAGTATAGAAGTGTTTTCAAAAAATATACATCGTCCTCGATCATAGGTTTGAAACACCTTATGATCAGCAAAATGATAACACAAAAGTAAAAAATATGAGTCTACAACACGATCATCCCATCACTGATGGTGATCACGATAAGAAACCACTACTCGGGCCACCCTACACAGGAACCTCCTAAGAGGTCCTGGAACACCAATCACGTATCTCTGCAATCTGAGTGGGATCTCATCTATGTCCGTCTCTGGAATATCTAGAGTCAGACGCTCTAGATGATGCTCTAAATCAGACAAGATTTCTGTTGATTGGCCTACTGGGGTTGGTGCAGCTGCAACTGGTTGTCTTCTGTCATAAGGTTGCAGATGGGCTGGTCGCCGCGGGCCCACATCTGCATTCAAAAAACTTTTGGTTATTAATTTTCAAGACGATCAAAAATAAATAAAAAATAGAATTTAGAACTGGTTGAAAATGATTTTACCTAATTCATCCCACTATTCCCCTGCTGGGAGAGTCATCTCCCGGTCACCGCGGAAATCTATCCCGGCGTATGGAAAGTCCTTGATGACAAAAAGTTGGCAGTCCAACCAACGAAAATATGAAGGAGGAAATCGAACAATCTCATCGCCCTCAATACCGTGACGGGCCATAAATGCAACCCAACAAACCATCCTAGGTTCTCGGGGTCGACCAGCATCAACAGGAATACTCTGTGGAGCTAGCATGGGTATCCTCTCTAGAGAAAAAGTGACCATGATGGATCCATATCCAAAGTTATTTAGTTTTCCATTTTTCTCTCTAGTTAGTTGGCCTTTTACATTGGCCAACACAGCTTCACACCAGTTTAAAATGGTGCCTCGAAAATAGTCTACAACAATGCACATCTAGGAACCGATAGCTACATGCAGTGCTGCACTCCCACACAGTCTCATAACAGTAAATGCAATAACTTTCAGCTCAGGACAGATGATAGTTTTTATATCAATCCGTTTGTCTCTGGGGTCTGCCTCATCATTACAGAACTCTTGTCGAAGACTAGCGACAGTTTGGCCACCTGGCCTAGTCTCGAACAAGGAAAGTTGTTCGCCCCTCTTGGACAAACCAGTCAGAAAATAAATATCCTCTAGCTCAATTTCGAGCCGGTGGTTGCCGATAATGAAACATTGGTCCTGCACGTTCCACCTGTTTACCAGCCATGTCAAAAGGTCTACTTGTGCCCTCATGCCCTGAATGGCCCAGAATTTATACAAACCACATGCTCTTAATGCCTACATTGTGGGAAAATGGAGCATCGCAGCGTCATCCACATCCTCATGCTCACGTTCTCTCCAAATCAACATCTTGCTGATCCTACAATGCATAAAAATATATGTTAGAACAATCTAATTTTAAAATTTGTGTGCGCTAAATGAGAAATTTAATTTTGAAATTTAAAAACGCGGGGACCACACTTTCCCTTTGTACACAGTGCGTAGGAACGCACACGCTCTGTAGGAAAAGTGTGGACCCACGACTTTTTTTCTACATAGGAAAAAGTTGGGGTCCTCAGGTCCCATGTGTGGCACCTGCAGACCTCCGCGGGCGATTTCTTAAACTACTTTTCTCCCTTAAAATAAAATCTAAAGCCTAAAAATGAATTGTAAATGGATGGAATGCAAGATTAAGAGGTTGTGGGTTACCTGGGACTGACGGTTCTCGATTTCGTCGGACGGATTTTCTGGAATCTTCACAGGAACGTTTTTACCCAAAAGCTTCTACTTTTCACTTCGAACTTGAATGGTAAAAATGAAGTTGAGAAAGTCCTTTTTATAAGTTTTTTCGAACAGATGAATTTTTAATTTGTTTATTTTTCACTTTAAAAAAGGTATTTTGAAAGCATTTTTACTTATCTTAAACAGGTATGTGTAATGTTTCAAGTTTTTGTGCAGAAATTGGATTTTTCAGGAGAATTGATCATTTTTCAATAAAGAGCATACTTTTATCACTTTTTCGGACTCTTTAAAAAATTTACGAAAAAAAAAAACATTGGAGTTCTCTTTTAAGCCCTTTTCAGACTCTCTAAACATGAAAAGATTGTCGAGCACTTGATTATTTGAACTCGTTAAAGGAAATGAATAATCGTCCCTTCAGTATAAGTTTACCCCTTTTACGGACTGAAATGGAATATTTACGAAAAATGTATATGTTGACTAAGTACAGTCAATAGAGTTCTCTCCCGCATTATTTTATCTTTTTTCGGGCTCGAGAGACTAAATTTATGAAAAAGTACACCCATGGAGTTTTCTTAAGTTTTTTCTTCTGACTCCCTAAAATTGAAAAACACCGATTTTCTCCTATATTGGACTCGTTAAAATTTAACAGTAAAGAACCTGTTTAATTTTTAACAGGAACGGACCACTCCTTCTTAGGGTTCGAATCTTAAACTAAGTTGGACTCATTCGAAGGATGAGCTTATAAACAAGCAAATGTTATCCTCCTCAAGCTTGTCAAAAATAAAGAGGTACTTGCCAAAAATGGTGGGGGAAAAGAGAGAAAAATGACTTGTTTGTTGTATTTTGAATTTTCGAAAATCCAGTTAACCACTCTTGAACACGACACTTTCATTCACCTAGGTTGGGAAATCCTTTGTTTAACAGTTAATCGAACCTCATTGAAAGTCTTCATCTGGTTTCTGGGTATTAGCTTTGGGTCAATTGTCACCAAGCCATCTGCAGTGTCGTTATGTGTTCAAGAGGAAAGTTCAAATAAACCATTCATCTGCAAAATATCTGTCATCCATTTTGACCATCCCTGAGTCATTCATTGCCAATATATTTTCAAAACTTGATCTATAATTTCGTGTTGTGGGCTTGCCTACAACGGATCATTTTCTATCGATGACAACTCATTATCTAGGGAGTTGATCTAGAAATCGTCAGTACCTTGAAATTTGCATGCCTCAATGGCAGGTTTCTCGCCTTCGACGACAGGTTGCATCATTGACCTTCGATCGAATGATTCCATGACATGTTCGACTTTAGCTCATTCATTAACATTTCATGGATTTTATTGGGTACTTTGAGAGCCATTGACATTACTGGTGGTTACTCTCACACTTGTTAACAGTTTACATCATTGACTAATAATCAAGTGGTTTCTACCATGTTCGACTTTGACACATTCATTCACATGGATAGAATTGTACTAGTTCAAGATGCAGAAATCAAGACCCTGGATCTAGTTTCTATCATCCAGGCTGCGAGGAATTTTGTTATCATTTATACAGTGGACTATTTATAAATAGATGGCTGCATCCATACTGTGTCTGCACATGTCTATACTGTGATGTATTAAAAATCATTCATGTATCAGAACAACTTGAATTAGTTTCTAGTTAGTTTTGATCTGAGTATGGGAATGCCTACCTCAGCGATGATATATATATATATATATATATATATATATATATATATATATATATATATATTGCATTGAATGTTTTTACAGGTTCCGACTGGGGTGTCCACGGGATGATCCTTGAAATGATAAAGTACTGCACTCTTCATATATGACAGACTTCAACATCATCTATTCCAGACTTTTCACTTTAGGGGGCAATTTGTTACAATGAAAATTTTCATCTTGAAATTATGCTATGTGTATGAGCTCATTATTACTCATACTTCTCCCTTTGCAAGTCTAACATATCAGTTCCTCATGTCAAGCCTTGAAAATCAGAGAAATGTTCCTAAAAATCTCCTAAACTTTGGTGTCGCACTTTCTCTCTATCTTGCCTGCGGTCCCGCACCTAATGTTCATCTCTCTTGCGTACCCGAATGCACTTTATCTATGTTAAAGGTGTGGACCCCTGTAAGATCAAAAAGGCGCAAGTAAATTCCAAAAATCTCAATAAAAGTGAATTCTAGAAGCTTCCAGAAAATATCTTGCGGTGATAGAACCGCTCTTATGAGGTGCATGTATCCCTTACCTTATGGAGCTAACCCCTTGATGTGAGGAGCTTATCCCTTTGAAGGAGGATTCTATCCCTTCATAGTTCGAATAGAAAACCTCCTCTTTTCCACTATAAAAAGAGGCATTGGGTAGCCTCAAGGGGAGTTCAAGCTTTAGAATATTTCAAGTTAAGTGCTGTTGAGATTCAGACTCAGTTGACTAAGACTTTTGTGAGGAGAGATTGCATACCTCTATTTTTCTTGGTTAGAGGAGTGCAGACCTTATCAAAGTAGAGAAGACTCCTGCTTCGAACCCCGGGAAGGCCTGTGCAACATCAAGGCTCACGTTCTAAGGTTTTCCTTCTTTTGAAATTAATACAAATATACTCATTTTTCTCAATAAGCTTTCAGTTAATGGTTTATTTCATAGATTCCTTGATCACTATGATAAACATGGTTTATGATGATTTCTATACAGGTGCTATGTGATATTTTTCTTGTTTGTGACTATAGGTTTACGAGGAAAACTCCTTCTAGCATGCGAGGGACAACAACGACTTCAAACAAGCGTTGGACATACGGTAAGTCTTTTACACCTCTATAGAGCTTTTCGTAGATCATATATGCTTAGAGAAATATTATTTTACTTTTCATTGAATGTTTTTACAGGTTTTGACTGGGGTGTCCACAGGATGATCCTTGAAATGATAAAGTACTGCACTCTTCATATATGACAGACTTCAACATCATATATTCCAGACTTTGCACTTTAGGGGGCAATCTGTTACACTAAAAATTGTCATCCTGACATTTTTCTATGTGTATGAGCTCATTATTACTCATACTTCTCCCTTTGCAAGTCTAACATATCAGTTCCTCATGTCAAGCCTTGAAAACCAGAGAAACGTTCCTAAAAATCTCCTAAAATTTGGTGTCGCACTTTCTCTCTATCTTGCATGCGGTCCCGCACCTAATGTTCAGCTCTCTTGCATACCTGAACGCACTTTATCTGTGTTAAAAGTGTGGACCCATGTAAGATAAAAAAGGTGCAAGTAAATTCCAAAAAGCTCAATAAAAGTGAATTGTAGAAGCTTCCAGAAAATATCTTGCGGTGATAGAACCGCTCTTATGAGGTGCATGTATCCCTTACCTTATGGAGCTAACCCCTTGATGTGAGGAGCTTATCCCTTTGAAGGATGATTCTATCCCTTCATAGTTGGAACAAGAAACCTCCTCTTTTCCACTATAAAAAGATGCATTGGGTAGCCTCAAGGGGAGTTCAAGCTTTAGAATATTTGAAGTTAAGTGCTGTTGAGATTCAGACTCAGTTGACTAAGACTTTTGTGAGGAGAGATTACATACCTCTATTCGTCTTGGTTGGAGGAGTGCAGAGCTTATCAAAGTAAAGAAGACTCCTGCTTCGGACCCCGGGAATACCTATGCGAAATCAAGGCTCAGGTTGTAAGGTTTTCCTTCTTTTGAAATTAATACAAATATACTCATTTTTCTCAATAAGCTTTCAGTTAATGGTTTATTTCATAGATTCCTTGATCACTATGATAAGCATGGTTTATGATGATTTATATACAGGTGCTATGTAATATTTTGCTTGTTTGTGACTGCAGGTTTACGAGGAAAACTCCTTCAAGCGTGTGAGGGACAACAACGACTTCAAACAAGCGTTGGACATACGGTAAGTCTTTTACACCTCTATAGAGCTTTTCATAGATCATATATGCTTAGAGAAATATTATTTTATTTGGTTGTTTGTTGCTAGATACTTTTAGTACTAGGGAGATCGGTCTTGTCTGCAAGACGGATTAATCCACACAACACAGTGCTTTGCAAATAGAAAAACAAGTTCTCTTTTTCTGCAGAAGAAAACATCCCCGTTTCAACTTATAAAATTGTGCCCTCTACTTTTTATGAAAAGGATCTTTTGCCAACTGTAGTTTTCCCTCTGCTTATAATATTGAAGGAGGCTTGTTAGACATAATCTGTTTTATGCCCTCTGCTCATGATTTGAATGATGCTTGTTAGACATAAGCTGTTTTAGGCCCTCTACTCATGATTTGAATGAGGCTTGTTAGACATAAGCTGTTTTAGGCCCTCTGCTCATGATTCGAATGCAACCTCTCTTTGAAAACTAAACCTTGTGCCCTCTACTTATCATCATTGAAGGGGGTGCCTCATAAAAGCAAGTAATTTCCATTTGCTTTTTATGAAGGAGGAGATTCAAATGCTTTATCCTTTATCAATCTGTATGAGACAGGTCTCTTTGTAGAAATTTACTATGAAGCTAATGAATAGGTAATGGATTTCAAAATCCAACCTATCTGCTTTTTCTCTTTTAGGTGTAACCTCTCCTTTGCAGTAACTTTAGCTCCTTTTGTGATGATAGTGCCTTTGATGATTTATGGTATAGGCTACAGGGGTATAAAAAAGGTAGCTGATCCTTTTTATGCTTTTCACTTTGATGCCTAAATACTTCTGGGAGTCTGCAAACCATAAAATGTGCTCTTTATTTCTCCTTGTAGGGGTAACTCACAGAACTTTGTGCCCTCTGCTTATCATTGAAGGGGGGAATTCAAACCAAAATCTGTGTTCTTATCCTTTACCCAATCTGTATGAGACATGTCTCTTTGTAGAAATTCACTATGAGGCTAATGAACAGGTAATGTATTTCAAAATCACAACTATCTATTGTGTCTCTATTAGGTGTGAACACTCTTTTGCAGTAGCTTTATGTTTATTGGTGATGGTAGCGCCTTTGATGATTTACAACCTAGGTTGCAGGGTTATGAAAAAACATTTGTTTCCCTTTTCATTCTTTTCACTTTGATGTCTAAAGATTGCTGAGGGTCCTTTTTCCTGAAACTGCCATTTTTAATCAAACAACACTGATTCCAAGTGTTATAGCCCAGATGTTTGGAAAGAGCAGAAAAATACCTTGTGGAGTGACATGGAGTGCTTGGTGAATTGTCTTTCAACCTTTTGTGCTTATTTGTCATAATGGATGATTTCTTGACATCCTTAGGTATTTTTTATTTGCAAAGATACACCAATTTGTCCCTCTTCCTCTTAGTCCTGTATTTCCTTTAGTCTCCAAAATGTCAACTGTTTTTTTTTTTACTTGAAACCTCTCCGTGAAATGTTTCTTTGCCCAATTTTGATTTATGCCATTCATCCTGGCACCCCTGTAGAGATGTCTTGACAAGATGGCTTGATTTTTGGGCAAAATGTTCTGTGGTATAATGAGGATAAACTTTGAAAATCACTTGATCACTTTCTCCTTGGTCATGGGACCATCTTTACTCTGTTTCTTCTTGAGTTGACTTTCTGAGTTTTTCTGAAATAAGAAATATGACAACTTGATGGTGCACGACCTAGGGATAACAAAAGGATTTGTTTTTCCAGATAAGACAGAGGATGGCTAATTGATACTTAAAACTAGGTTTTTGACTAAAGACATTTTTCTCAAGATACCTATTCTAAAAACCATCACCTAAACCTAGACACTTTTTCATAACTTCTAAAGGGTTCCTTAGACATAGTCAGGTTATCAAATGGACATTCAAATAGTGGGAGGGGAAAAAGACAACTTGTCTTATGCTTTGACAGAGAGCTATGTGAAAAGAGAGGATTTTTGATATCAGATATTCAAGGCTTATGACAGTTATAAATAAGGGAGTTTTATCAAGACTGAGAACTTGATGACCACCTCTAACATAGTCTTTAAGAGAGGATAAAGATACAAATTTCTCTGAGGGGTTTTCTAGAGGACAAATTGACTATTTGAAATTGGTTTCTAGAAAACCTAGGCAAGGCATATAGTCATCACAACAGGCAAATATACTGATGACTAACACAAGGCGAGCCAAAACCATTAAATAATTAAGGGATCTAGATTAGTATCATAACGTTATTTTCACCATTAAAATTTTATCATATATGCAACCACATTATAACTGAGACATGTATTCATCACAAAATAACCAAAGACATCATTGGTAGAGAAGAAACATAAAATTTTAAAAGGGGCTACACATTCATTGAATTAACAAATAAAAATTCCCAAAAATCCATTGTATTAATATTGAAAACCATTACATCATAGATTAAATAGATCTATGAGACTCTCTCAAAAAAAACATTACATTGAACTTTAAAGTGCATATATTAGAGCATTTGTGCATACGCACAGTTCTGTGGCACCTAATATCAATAAAATCTTTAGAAAAAAATCTAAGTATATAGGAAAATTTGCTTGATCCTCGTTATATGTATTCTCTTATAGGATCACTCGCTTGATTTTTTATTCTTGGATGCTTCTTGATCCCTCCTTGATTTGGTCCTTTTTGACGAAATCCTAGAGTTATTTCCCTTTTTCTTGTTGATTCCTTCAAAATTGATCCCATTTTCCTATTTCCGTGGGCACTCTTCCCTGTTTTTTGGTTGCGCAAGTCCCAAATTTTTAGTTCTATGCCATGTTTAAAATTTTGGTTACCTTCCTTCGATAAATTTATCCATTTATCTTCCAAAACTGTTGTTTATCGTATTTTTCCCAAAAAACAAAGGACCCAACACCCCCGATCTATTGGGTTCTAGAATTACAATTTAATTTAATTACTTCACACTTAATTTGTCAAACCAGGGCTATGTAAGCTTTGAGGCGTAGCATAGGAAATTCCAAATATTATGGATTTAAACCTACAGATCCTACTTCTATTCCAATAATTGAATCATGCAGAATCATAAAGAATAAATTACAATGGAAACCTTCCAATCCTTATTTGTACTTAAGAACAAAATGACACCACTCCACTCTGGAAACTGGATTCACTTAAAATAATTAACCAAAGACTTTGCTGAAAGAAATAAAGAATGGAATTAAATCAAAACTCAAAAAGAATTCTAAGAGAACAGATATGTTCCTGTAGCTAAATTCCAATGCTAAGAAAACAAAGGGAACTTATGCTCTATTGTATTATTAATTATGCTATGTGTTCAAGAGAGATCTTATTCTTGTACTGGGACATTCTTATTCCTGTATCAGAAAAAATCCATTCCTGTACCAGAACAAGTCCGTTCATGTACTAGAACACTATGTTCCTATACCAGAATAAACCTACACTTGAAAACCATTAATTCCTTAAATCATAAATTAATATGCTATGTTAATCAGGCATGAAATTGACAAACATAGAAGGAAAACTTAACTTGAGAAGCAACGAAATAAATACCAAATAAAATGCAAAATTTCATTTCAAAAGAAGTTAAAATGTGGAGATTCATGGAAATTATATCAGTTTAATAAACGATAAATTATTGCATTAAAATAGAGAATCACTACTTAAAATATCCCAAACCAAAACTGTTAGGCCCCTATATTACTACTGTAGTCCATTATTGTTGTTAGTGTAGCCCCCTTATTGTTATTGTTGTACCCCTGTAACCCCAATATTGCTATTATTGTTCCCTTACATTATTATTGTTAGGCTGTTTAGGATTATATTGTGACCCCATGAACTCATATATATAGAAGGAGGTTTTTTCATTTGTATCATCCAATAATTTTTTATTTATGTAATGTAAAGGAGGTTTCTGCCTCGAAGTGGCTTATTTATAAGGTGTTGATCTCTCTTTTCTTCTATTTTTGGAGTTGGTTTCATAACATTTGGGATTAGAGATTTGGATTCTAGGTTTTTGTTGCTCCAAATAGGTCATCGTGGAATTTTTCGCTATAGATTTTTTTCTACGAAGGTTCAAAAGTGGAAATTTTTATCACGGTGACCTTGGTAAAATCGTCATAACTCTGTATCTGAACATCAGATTTGAATTCTGTAAAAAGTGGTCGAAATTAAAAAGAATTTAGTTTCCTGTATATCAATTTCAGAGCCGAAGAAGGAAACAGTGACATGTGACACGTCGTACACGTTTTCTCTACTGAACCAATCCATAATTAGGTCATTGTGGGAGATTGGGCATAAATTTGTCTTGAAGCATCCAAATCGGGTCAGAACTGTTGCATTCGAAAGAGGATCCAGAGGGATACTACAGGAAAACATTTTAGATATTGAAGATCTGAAATCACAGATATAATTTAGTTTCAATATCAAGCTCTTCAAAAGAAAGAAAAAGCTGTGTATTTTTTTCAAATTGCATAAGTATTGTTTGAAAAATTAGTTTGAAGTAATTCCAAGGGCATAGTGAAGCATATATATCAGTATTGGGTTCTTTAATGCCCCATAAAAATAATTGAACGCCCATTAAGCCCTCAGAATACTCTACTATGACTCATGAAGATGAAGAAGTGCAACATGATATATCAAAATTACAAGAGAAAGTGCACCAAATTTTTCTCTCGCAAAGAGCAACAAAAAATGAAATGGAAGTTTTGAAGAAAGGCGTGGAAGCGAAGATGGATGGTTTGAAGAAGGGATTGGAAGCTAAGATGGATGGTTTGAATAATGGCATGGAAGACATGGAAGAAAAAATTAAAGACAACATGGAAGACATGGAATAAAAAATGAAAGACAACACGAAAGACATGAAGAATGATCTAAAATAAAACACGGAAGGTTTGAAGGAAGGTTTAACAAAGTTGATACAATACATGACTCTTAATGGCAAAAATATAGTAGAGGAAACTCATGATGAGAAAATAAATAAATGATAATCGTGATTTCATGAACTATAATGTTGGATTGAAGACCCACCATATTCCAAAGATTGATATGAGGAAGTTGGATGGCAAGGATCTCGTAACATGGATACTACAGATGGAGCAATATTTTGATCTCAATAATGTGAAAAACACACAAAAGGTATGCCTTGCAACGTTATATCTAGAACAAAATACATTTTTATGGTATCTATGGCTTTGATCCCGTAAAAAAATTGTCACTTGGTCATTTTTTACGGAGGAAATGATAGCACATTATGAGGATACAAATAGAAAAACCATCTTTAGCCAATTGATAGAATCTAAAAAAAAAGGGCCAAGTGGTGGAGCACATTGAGGACTTCCAAAAATTGAATATAAGGGTAGCTGATATTCCATAGGAACACATGATTGATGTCTTCATAGGGACTTTAAAGGATAACATCCAACGTGAGGTTCACCTTTGGGAACTTGATTCATTGGAGAAGGCATTCAAGATGGAAAGAAAAAATGAATGTAAAATTATGGCGACAAGGAAGCCTACCACTCACATCTACAAAGATGGAAGTGTTGCTACTCTTATAATTCCACAACCTACAAGGTTGACACCACAACAATTGGAAGAAAAAGGAGAAAATGGGCTTTGCTACGGTTGTGATAGAAAATACACTAAAGGGAATAAGTGTTCTGAGAAGAAATTATTTTACATAGATTGTGAAGAGGAGGAAGAAAATGAACAAGAAAATTGAAAAGAAGAGGACATACACTAGGAAAAAACCCTAGAGAAAGAAGAAATGAGTCCAACTATATCCTGTAATGCATTGGAAGGAATTACCACTCCTCAAAATCTCAAGATAAAAGGACATATCAAGAAGAAAAGGGCAATAGTGTTGATTGATTCGGTTAGTACCCATAATTTTATTCATTGTAAGGTAGCCAAGGAATTGAATTGCTTTGTATACCCAACACTAGAGTGTCAAGTGATGGTTTCCAATGGAGGAGCCATAAATTGCTCTGGAAAATGCCATAGTATCAGCTAACCATGGGGGAATATGTATTTAATAGTCCAATTATTTCCATTCCAATGGGAGGTGTTGATGTTGTACTAGGAGTACAATGGTTACAATCTTTGGGGACGGTAGATTTTAATTTTCAAGAGCTTTTCTTGAATTTTTTTTCTAAATGAAAGGAATTTGAATTACAGGGTATCTTAGGGAAGATGAGAGATATAATAATCTCTAATTTCATGAAAAATATTCTGAATAAATAACAAAAAGGCGTAATTTCACAATTATGCTCACTAGAAATTCCAACATCAAAATCATATGTTTCTCCAGATCTCCAAAAAGTCTTGGACAATAATTCCAAGGTGTTTGAAACTCCCAAAGGACTCCCACCTATTTGTGATCATGATCATGCTATTCATTTGATTCCAAGAAGTGTTCCTCAAAACATCAGGCCTTACAAATATCCTTATGTCCAAAAGAGCGAAATTGAATGTATGATTGCAGAAATGTTAGAGGTTGGTATAATTCAACCTAGTCAAATTTCTTTCTCAGCTCCAGCAGTATTGGTGCACAAGAAGGATGGATCATGGCGCATGTGTCTGGATTATAGCGAGCTCAATAAGATCGATATTAAAGATAAATTTCCCATTCATGTGATTGATGAATTATTGGATGAATTACATGGAGAAATTTATGTTACCAAGTTGGATCTTTGTTCAGGATATCATCAAATTAGAATGAAGACTGAAGATATTCTGAAAAAAAACATTTCGAACTCATGAGGGTCATTATGAATTTTTGGTCATGCCTTTTGGCCTTACTGTTACGGGAAAAGCTACCCTAAGGTCTAGGCTGAGGGACCTAACAGACCAAATGGCATATCATCACAAGAAGCACTCTAATTATTAGTTATAATGCTTGAACTAGAAAATTGAGGATAGACGACCCTACCTATTTTTCCTTTGTTTTGGGTCGATCCTGCAAGGTGAAAACCCTCTGCTACTCCTCGTGCTTCAGAACCTGTAAATCAATCAAGACAAAACACACAAACTAGTTGCAAATCATATGTGTACTAGATGTTAGCATGTTAACATATATAATCTCATAAAAATAACATGAAATAAACCATTACAAGATCATTCAACATGTATAGGAGACATATAACACAAAGACATCAGGAATGGGACAAAGCTTTTTTTATTGATAGTATGTAAAGAGAAATTGGAGAAATCACCTGAGATCTACCATGGCTCCAAGAGAAACTATCCTCTGGATTCGTCCAGCCGTAGCCTCACAAAGCTTCTTCCATAAAGGGTGCACAAAGGATGTCACATAAAGTGGGGGTGAACATCACAAGGAAACAAGGGTTTCCTGAACTTGGGAAGTGCAAGAGGCACAAGGAAATATCAGACTTGATTAGGGATATAACATGCTATAATATCAACATCATTCTCTCTCTCCTCTCTTAGGCCATTTCCTTGAGGTGTATTTATACTTCCTCAAATTAGTTTTTTCACTTGGGTAACAGTTAGGCCACGGGCTAGGGTAGTTAAGTTATAGGAAAAACCTGTAAACCTCACCTCATTAATAGGGAGTTGTTATACTTTTTAATATTTTAAATAGATACGCGGGTCATTTATGGATGGAACCATGTCTGCATGCATATAAAATTGCACAAATTTGTGTATGGATTTTAAAATATTGTTTTTTAAGAAGTGTGATCAAGTGTGAATCGAAGGGTTGCCCAAGGCCAATTCATATGTCATCAAGTATATAGAGGTGATAACTGATTCTATAACACTTACCAATGCACTTTCTACATTTGAAGGGTTGATGAATTCCATTTTCAAACCCTTCCTTAGAAAATTTGAGCTAGTATTTTTTGATGATATACTAATCTACAGTAGGTCTTGGAAGGATCATGTTCAACAAGTTGACAGGGTGCTTAAACTATTGGAGGAGAAACAATTATATGAAAAAACCTCCAAATGTTTCTTTGGAGTACATGAGGTGGAATATCGGGTCATATTGTATCTCACGAGAGTTTTAAGGTAGACCCTAACAAAATTAAAGCCATTAGGAATGGAAAGTCCCCACAACCATAAAGCAGTTGTGAGGATTTCTCGGGTTAACAGGGTATTATCACAAGTTTGTTAAGAATTATGGGAGAAAATATCAACACCTCTAACAACTTTGTTGAATAAATATGCATTTCATGGACTCCTGAAGCAATTCAGGCCTTTGAACATCTTAAAGAGGCAATGTGCCTAGCACCGGTCTTACCTATGCCAGACTTCACAAAAACCTTTATTGTGGAATGTGATACCTTAGGAAATCGAATTGGTGTTTTTTTAATGTGAGAAGGAAGTCCCATTTCTTTTGAAAGTCGTCCAATCAAAGGAAAGTATTTACAGAAAGCTATTTATGAGAAGGAAATGTTGGAAATACTACATGCACTAAAGAAATGGTGACCTTACCTAATGGGAAGACATTCAAGGTAAAAATTGATCATGATAGTCTTAAACACTTTTTGGAACAAAGACTATCTTCAGAAGAGCAGCAATAATGGGTCACAAAGATGTTGGGTTATGACTTTGAAATCATCTACAAAAAAGGGAAGCTAAATGTTGTTGCAGATGCACTCTCAAGAAAGGATGAAGAGGTGGAAGCATTTCTTTGCACCATTTCTATTATCCAACCAAATTGGATAACCGAAGAAAGGGATGAATGGAAGAAGGACGAAGAAGTGTTGACACTCATTCAAAATTTTCAACAAGATCCTAGTACATCTGATACATTTAGTTGGAAAATTGATTCCTTATGGTACAAAGATCACTTATATCTTTGTAATAATTCCCAACTAAAACAAAATATTCTTTTTGAATTGCACACTTCTCCTTTAGGAGGACACTCAGGATTTTTAAGAACTTACCACAGGGTGAAGAAAGAATTTTTTTCGGATGGCCTTAAATCTTATATTCAAAAGTTTGTAGTGGAATGTTTGGTTTTACAGCAAAATAAAGTTGAGACAATTAAGACCCCAAGTCTTCTACGTCCTTTATCCATTCCAAGTCAACATTGGGAAGAGATTTCAATGGATTTTATCACAGGTTTACCTAAGTCCGAAGGAAAGAGTTTCATCATGGTGGTAGTTGATAGAATTACCAAGTAAGCATATTTTTGTGCATTATCTCATCCATTTAAATCAAGTACAGTTTCTACTACATTTATGGAAACAATTCAAAAGATACATGGAAACCCAAAGATTATTGTAAACGACAGAGATCCCATTTTTACTGGAAATTTTTGGATAGAATTATTTTCTTGTTTTGGTACTCAACTAGCTCATAGCTCATCTTATCATCCTCAATATTATGGTGAAACAGAGATAGTGAATACATGTTTTGTGGGATATATTCATTGTCTTGTATCTGATAAACAAACACAATGGGTCAAGTGGTTACCTCTAGCTGAATGGTGGTATAACACTTCCTTTCATACTGTAGCCAAAATGACCCCATTTATGGCACTTTATGGATATCATCCACCGTCCATCACATCATATTTAAGAGAAAATTCTAAGGTTCAAGCAGTGGAATATCACAATGAGCATCAACAAGAAGTTCTCCAACTCTTAAAGGATAACCTAAATTTGGCACAAAATCGAAGGAAACAATAGGCATATCAACATCGTAGCAAAAGAAGTTTTGAAGTCGAATACTGGGTATTTTTACGGCTACAACCATACTAATAAATTTCCCTCAAGCAAGCTAAGAGGGATAATAAATTATCACCAAAGTACTATGGTCCTTACAAGGTGTTGCAAAAGATTGGTACTATGGCATACAAATTAGAGCTTTTTGGTTCTTCGCGAGTGCATACAATTTTCCATGATTCATGCTTAAAGAAGGCTATAGGTGACAAAATTCCAGTTCAAAAAATATTTCTAGAACTTTATGCGGAAGGAAAAATCATCTTGGAACCTAAAGCAGTCACGGAAACAAGAACTCAACAGCTACGAAATCGAACAATTTCAAAGAATCTCATCAAGTGGAAGAACTTACCCACTGAATATTCTACATGGGAGCATGAGAATTTTATACAGAAGTATCCAGAGCTACTGAAGTGTTGAGGACAACACTTTTTTAAAGGAGAAGGGCATGTTAGGTCCCTATATTACTAGCGTAGTCCCTTATTGTTGTTAGTGTAGCCCCCTTATTATTATCGTTGTACCCCTGTAACCCCAATATTGTTATTATTGTGCCCTTACATTATTATTTTAAGGTAAGCTAGGATTATATGGTGACCTCATGGAATCCTATATATAGAAGGAGATTTTCTCATTTGTATCATCCAAGAATTTTTCATTTATGTAATGTAAAGTAGGTTTCCCCCTCGAAGTGGCTTGTTTCTAAGGAATTGATCTCTCTTTTCTTCTATTTTTGGAGCTGGTTTCATAACACAAACCCTCTCTGAGTGTTTATCATAGTGTGGGATATACTCTTCATATGAATGAATTTATTCCAATCGTATAAAAAAATCTATCTCTCAGTCCTAAATTTGGAAAAAAAGCATCAATGATTCCTGTACACAAAGTACCTGATTCACTATCATTCACTAATGCAAAGGATATAATTTGAGCACAAGATTACACACAGAGAGATCAATACCATCAGAAAGTTACAAGTTATATTTCAATCAGAGTTTTCTTACTGCAAAAGAAATAAATCTTTGAAAAAAACTTAAATCATCAGAACCTGCAACCCTAACTAAAAACTTTCTGAGAAGAAAAGGACATATTGTGATGCTTCAGAAAATAAATGAAAATTCTTAAATTGAAATGAAACACACTTAATGCACAAAAAAATCTCTCAGAACTAAGATAATGTAGTGAAAGAAAGATAACCACAAGAGTTTTAGAAAACCTGCATTCTCAACACGAATAAAACAACCTTCTAACTAGTCATTCCTATACATAATGCACACAATGATAAAATGGGGAGAATGAGTTGGGTTGGTTGGGCCCTACCCAACCAACTCATTTACCTCTTAAGAAAACGTTGAGCTTGTATGAGCACGATTCTCATTACAATAAATAACATGAAAAATAGATAGAAACTAACATTAACTCCTTTTATTGAGAGAATGAAAAGTCTCTACAAGTATACATGACAAAAAAAATGGATCCAACCCTAGAGGGTTATTGTTATACAAATCTCAAAATTACGAAAAATTCAAATTATTCCACAGTATCACTAACCTATTATATTATAGAACCCTAATTTATACATGTTCTATCAACTCTCAGCTGTAGTGAATTAACTCAACATAAAACACATCAATTGATGACCGACTTCCATCTTTAGCATACTCATAACGCTCCAAGATCTATACAGGAAATGAAAAAAATATTCAACGACAGGTGCACACCATTCCATATTTACAATTATGATAAATTTGGAGGCAATGTTCATTGAATCTGTCAGTTGTCCAAGTCTGGTGTAGGAACCACAGTGAGTAGAGGAATATCGGGATCCTGCACCAACCACTTTGACTTCGATTAATGACAAGTACTAATCAAGCCTTAAGGAAATGTAAATTAATGAGTTTCATGGAAGCATAAACTTATTTAACCTCTTTAAAAATTGATAATATTATATAATCCATATCCAAGAAAATCATTAAAAGGAATGAGGAATCATATGAAAAAGGCTAAATTAAAGTTGTAAGACAGAGGTTAAGGTATAATAATTTAGGGTAAGGGTAGGGTAAAATAAGGAAATTTCGACAACCAACATCCCCCAAACCTCATTTCGTTGTATTTCCTCACACAACCACTAACCTCTTAAAAAAAGTAAATATAAATCCCTTTCTTCCCTTTTGAGTTTGGATGTTGATCCCTAATCCTTCTACTTTCACTTTCTTGACTCGAGCTTTCTTCATGTGCTTTACCAATTTCCTCATACGAATTTTCAAGTGGGCCGTATGGAACTTCCATTTATTCCCTTGTCTTTTCCATTCAGACACTATATTTATCAACTCTCCATTCCTGCTCTTTAATGCAGTGTTCTGCTCTAATATACATATATTTAAAACTTCTAGTTCATAGACCTTCTGCTTCAACTCTTGGATTTGACTCAATTTCTCATCAGGGAATAATCCTGCTATTATTTTTCTTATTTCTCCTCTTCCTACATTATTATTTCTTCAACCACTGATTCATGAGGAACATCATCATTCTCTTATACCTTCACTGGATCTTGTGTTTCTGGACCCAAAGGAATATTTTCCGCATGTTTCTCTTATGTCTGCTCTTTTTTCGCCTCTTGCCCCATCTCCTTTCCATGATTCATCTTTTTCATTTTGGATTTATTCATAAAAAAATCATAGAGACATCATCCTCTTCTTCATTATATCCTCTACTAAAAACTGAAGCACCCATAGCTAGTAAATGTGGTAACATTGAAAGGTTATCTTGCACTAAAAAATTATCTACAAGGGTTTCCATAGGAGGGTTCTCTGGAGAGGCACACCCCTTTTGAGAAGAATTAGAGTCTCTAATTACCTCGGTTGTAACAATCGGCATAGGTGGATTTTTACTTGAAGAAGCCTGGTGTCCCTTTACTAAAACCCGCGTAAACCTTCGAGAAGGTCACTACTTTCCAACATTACTATGCTCATCCTTCTTTGATTTCTACTTCTTGGACTGGGGTTTACCAGTGTTCGATTATCCACCGTTGTCACCTGTTGAGGATGATTGTTTCATTTCCTCTTTCTAGGTAACTCTTGGTTTAAAAACCCATTTACTCCCTTTCTCGTGTTGATATACTGTGAGATAATTTTACAATTCCTTTACTTCAGAATGATTTCAAGAAATATTTCCATATACTTCCTTTACTTTCTAGTTCTTTCTTAAACATGATTTTAATTAAACAATAATGAAAAATCTTGAATTATATTTGATATTTTCGACCTTTCTATTCACTCTTGGACATTTATCTAGACTCTTCAGTAGAAGGTAGGGAAGATTGATTAACTTGTCTGATTCAACATGCATCATGAGTCAGATGCGATATAGGGAAGTCAAGGAGTACCTTCCTTCATAGGTAAGGAATTTTTGAAAGATATACAATGACTGTCTCCACTTCTCACTCACTGCATTCCTCTACACTCCAGTCTTCCAATCCACTACACAATCATTTTCAATTAAAAATATTTTCCATGCACCCTTCTCTACCTCATCATTTTTTACCTATTTCTCCCTTATAATTGGTAGCTCTGTGTTGGGGCCTTTTTTTTGGATAGAACAATTTTGGAGTTGCGGAAAGCCATAACATAGGTGGTGAGGCGTAGATAGATAATGACACAAATGGTAGGGATGGGAGACAAGAAACAAAAAATATAAATCCCAGTGATGAAGAAGAAACAGAAGGCAGGGGAGCGCAAGGGAACAGAGGAGAGCAAAAGGGAAAATACTGAGAGTGTCAGCCGACAGGAAAAATAGGCAGGTAAGAAGCAACTCTGGAGTTAGTTAGTCAGTCAGAGAGAGAGGCTGAGAGGAGAGTAGAGCCTAGGGAGAGCTCTGTGGAGCCTTTTGTATTGAACTGAACTGTAATAGACTCTACGGAGTATGTTTATGTTGTTTTGAGCCAAGATTAATGGAATTAGACTATTCTTGTGCTATATATTGTGAATTGGTTGATGCTTGATTGATTATGATGAATGTATGCCTATTTTAAATATTTAGTGTAGTACTCTAAACATATGTGATGAATGATAACTTACTTCTTAGAGTTGTGATACATATATGTCTTTTGTATGGTCGTAAATATGATCTGTGATAGTAATCTTTCCTCGACACCAATGATCTAGCCTCTAACCTTAGTAAGGTCGCGGAACACCTAGGGTGAGACTCCCTGCTTCCTCATGTAGGGTGAAAATGTTGATGTTTTCCTAGACTACAGTGGAACCTTGTTGGCCTCAAGCATGAACCTAGGTCTTGCCCAGAGACCTCCTTTTTCATCAACAAATGGTTCCATTGCCAGGACTTGAAAATTTATTTAGAAGATAGATCATGGTATCGAGGATTTATGAGGAGGAACTATGTAGCTAGTGGTACAAGCACATAGATCAGTTCATATCGCAACAAGCGGAGCTTCAGCGGCAGAGGGAAAATACTGTTAAGGATCAAGTCCTATTTTTTGACTCTGTGAGTGACTTGTATGAAATTTTCTGGGGAAAATTTCCTGAAGAGATTTATAATTAGTTGCGGAGACTCTAGATCAAGTCACTCCCTGAAGGATTGCTTAGATTTTTTCATAGTTGGACGCACAAATATCTAGTAGCTCTACATCGGTTAAATACAGATCTAACCTAAGCAGTGGATTTTTGGGTACAAACAACCTTGGAGGGGTACATTGTAGAATTTTGCGCCGAGTGCTACCAATATTTCACAAAAACAGAAGACATATTTAGATCTGGGTTGCGGGGAGAATTGTTGAAAGAAATTCTGTTGTGGATTAAATCTCTAATGGTGGACAAGGGCCTGATGTCATTCCAAAATCCTGAGATGGAGACCCAAACCTCTAGTACTAGAGGAAGGAGTTGAGGGAAAGATGTTAGAAAATTAAATATTATGGAGCAATGCAACACATAAAATATGCCGAAAATAAAAGCACACAAAACACATAAAACTAGAGAGACACAGATATACATGGTTCACCCAGTTTGGGCTACATCCACCCCGAACAACCAGTCCTTCCTTTCTATTATCCAGCAAAAATGAAGAGACAAAACCTACAGCAGATCCACTGTAATATCCTTTGTTCTCTCTCACAGTCTCCCTCTCTGTTTCTCGCTCCAAATACAATGGACACAGCTGGGCCACTCCTTAAGCAAGGGGTGCTGCAAGGTACGGCCTCGTCCTAAACCGCTTCCCCGACGGATCATTGCCCACAGCCAGGCATTGAATTGACTAGCGGTACCTTTTGGGGCAGGGCCATGTTTTGTGGGGGCGCTTCCACGAAAACACGCGGCTAGGAAGACTCTAAAGTGTTGCCACCCCACGGACCCTACAGTGGCAGGTAATTACGGGCGTGTGCATCTGTTGCTGAACAGAGAGTTGATAACGTGATACAAAGTAAACAAGATAATCAGGCTCCACACCCAACAAAAGATGCTACGAGTAAGGAAAAATGGGGAATCGGGATATGGATGCCGGAACCTCTAGTAGGTTGAGAGAGAAGAGAGCACATCAGAGGGTGCAGATTGCTAAGAAGTGGTAGGAAAGGGAAATACGAGAATTTGAGAAGCAAGAGAAGAATCGACAGAACAGGGAAAAGGCGTTGCAGATGACAAAGGAAAGATAAGGTCAGATGGGACCCCAAGGAGTGGAAGGGTCCGTTAAGGAAGTTACGAAAGTTTATAGGAGCCCAACCCGAAGAGAAAAAGGTGAAAATTCCATGAGGAGGATGCGTGCCCCGAGGAGGAGTCTGATGTGGAGCTGCATGTTACGATGGAGAAACTATTCCAAGAGAGGCCGAAAATCATAACGAAAGGTAATCCTATTCCCCAATTTTCAAGTAGCACTAGTCCTAACCTTCCCCTGGTACTCTATCATCCACTTGATAAGTTCTTTCTTAAGTTACGGGAGTTTAGCAATTTGAGTAGTACTAAATCCACAGTACATATATCTACTAGTAACAGTGATGGTAATGGAATCTCTTAGCTGGGAAGATTTTTTTTTTTTTTTAGTACCACCAACAAAAGGAAAGATGGCAGGATCATTCACTCGATACCCATAATTCTCTGGAAAAGGAAACGACGATGTAGAACAACACTAGTATCTCTGCGAAGAAATTTGGAGGGCTCGACAGACACTAGTTGCGGTCAATTTAATTGAGTTTCAAACCACATTAAGGGAAAGAGATTTGTGCTGGTTCATAAAATGGTCAGAAGCACACTAGAACCCAGCAATAAATGATGTTAAGAAATAATTCGTCCAAGAATTCAAGCTTCCTCAGATGAATCAACAAGGGTTGTTTGAGCTATGGAAAATAAAACAACGGGAAGGAGAAACAACCTGGGATTTGATGAGAATATTTAAAGACACGATTGGAAAGATAATTTACCTAATTGATACAAATCACCAATAGGACTGGTTCATCAAAGCACTCGTACTGTTGACAAGGACACCGTTGTCGCAACAAAATATTGATACCCTTCAAGATGCTCTAGAGCAAGCAATGAAAATAGAAGCAATGGAGGGATAACCGCAGGAGTTAAGAGGAGGGGCATGGTACAAGATCAATCCATACTAGGAATACAACTTCAAATATCCATTTTTATGGAGAATCTAAAATATATTCAACTGGTACAACCGCAAGGCCTAACGTGTGGTGCACACACTGCTTAATGGAAGGACACGTAGCCACAGAATGTCCGAGGTTGCGGGGGGGAAACGTTGGAACTCAGGTGACCAGAACACAGGGGGGCCACCCTTTAGTGGTTTTGCATAGATAAATACTCAAGGGATATACCAACCACAACCCCACTTCCCGGGGTTCCCCAATCAATAGAATCAAACAACAACAGAATGCTGCGAAATATGGAAAGGTGTAATATCCCAAAATTGGGAGAGCAGCAATACAAGACATAAAGCTAGAAATATAAAGATATATCAATGGATCAAAACATGATACAACCATAGATACATTCCATTATTTTTATTATCAGAAAATGAGTACAAGATCTTGAGGAAAAGATCACTCAAGATTGGGAAAACAAGCCTCCCATGAAACAATACATCAAAATGTAAAATGTTTCTAATACGTGAAATGTCAGAATGCTATAACTGCGTTATCTATGAGAGTAGCCACAAATGAAAAATGGAAGTAGAATTATATGTTTATACAATGCTCCAAAAGTGTTGGTAATAGAGATATATGCTCCAAAACTGATTTCCAAGGCAACCCAAAAAAGGTTTCCAGAAATACCCAAAATACAATAATAGGAAATATGGCCCTAGGGCTGAATAACCATTACAACTGAAATAATGATAGGAGGTGGTTGATATTATATATGAGATGGTTGATCCTCCTCCAATAGATCTCCTAAATGAAGGGTTGATCCCCTCAATGGAAACCCAACTCCTCCAACTAGGGCAATAAGCCCACTACTATCACTGCTCTCTAAAATAACACAATACTTGAAGGAAACTGCATTGTAGCTGATGGTAGCTACTAAGCTAGATGCTAAATGATGAAATGAAGCTCTAAGAACTTCCTCACAAGATTCCTGAATGAAAGGCTGCTCCCTCCACTAGAAAACTAGCTCATAAATTTGGACTATCAACCCTCCACTATTGCAACCCTGCAACACAACACAAATCTGGAATAGACTACACTATAGATGAAGAATTAAGCTTGTAAAAATTCCAAATAGTGGAAATTATGCTCAAAATACCTCTCCTTAGTAGGCACTCTAAGTTCCCTGAGGATGAGGGTGGGATTTCTGCTCGAAAACACCCTTGTGCTAAACATCACTGCAGACCCTACTAAACAACAAAAGCATGCATAGGCATGTCACATGAAAAATCCAGATCTAAAAGGATCAAAATCAATAATACAAATCCATGTCTTCTAATGGTACCATCCTCTTTGATGAAGAGCGAAACCCACTATAAGCAGGTTTCTCTTTCATTCTCCAAAATGAACTTGCAACCTCAAATTTGTGTCAAATTGCAGATTCCTAAAACCCAATATTTTGATCCTGAGACCTGTGGTCATGGTCCACTCTGCTTCCACTTCACCAATATGATGCCCACATACAATCTACACATGTATTGGGAGCACGCAACCCATCTCTATCTTACGATGCAAATCAACAATAAAATGTAATTGGTCTCATAATTCATACATATATCGACCACATAATCGTTCCACACTTCATATGAAATATCGACCTTGATTTAATATCAACCACCATAAATATATAAATCACCACACATAAATGTTGGGTCCCACGGTAACTAACACTTACCTCTTTGCTGGTTTAACGCCTGCATACCAATCTTGAGGCTGTGCGAAACCGGTGGTTCACACCAAAAACCACTCGACTGCACTTATTTGAATTCGACCACGTCTAATACAAATTTCCCTAGGTTCACATTTAAATTCAGCTCCATGGAAATCTCAATACGCTCAGGTTTATATCACTTCCTGATCTTTAAAACGAAGATCCCTAGAATTTACCCGATTTCAAAAAAGAAACAGAGTTTATTTGCCTCTGAACACTTAATTTACAGAGATTTACTACTTAATAAATATAGATCAGCGATTGACCATTCAATTGGCATTCAATTCTGTTCAAAAATTATATAATCCTCCTGACTTCGAAGGGATAAAAGCCCTCCTTCACACAATGATTAATTCTGCCATACAACAGCTTATTCAATGATCTTCTATTGCGCTAGATCGATGGTCGATCAATAAAAATCAAAACTCAACTTTTTTAAATCATAAAACTAAATTATAATAACCCAATTCAACACACAGAAATCAACATAACCATACTTCTATTTTATATACAATACTGGATTAAAATCTAAGGCGTTTTATCCTTAATCCGAATTCTCTAAGCTTATACATCTCATTCGCTCACACCCTCTCACATTACAAACTCTCATTTTTATATAGGAGTTACAAGAAGTTTTGAATCGGTTGAGATACCCAGATCTCCCTCGAACCACTCAAACAAACCCTTAATATTCTACTCGTACACATGGAAAATCACTAATTATTAATTAGTTACATAAAATTCAGCATCGGTTTTAACAATTTCGCCCCAATTTTGCATGCTTGTTCGCATACCCAGCTTCAGATTCGACTTAATTCAAATCTGTCCGGATGCCCCTACATTATACTCTTGAGGCACAAAAATTTATGACCTCCTAGTCATATTTCTTCTCTAACTGTCAGCAATTCTACCCACGCCATCTGTGGAACTGCTCCTTGTGATTTTCCTACAACAACATGCTTGAACAATTCTCACCCGCATCCTCTGCGGAATTGTCCCCTATGAGCTGCAAAAAAACCTCTGCAATAGCAAGTCCTCCCTACTACCAAATACCTCACCAAGCTTCTCTCATGAGCTCTAGCTTTTGGCATCTCTCTGGTTCGCTCCTATGGAACCATTTGAGCACTCCTGCTCTAGGCTGCTACAATCTTCTCACCTTCCTCTGCTGCTACCTTCACAATATAAAATAAAATCACAAGCTTACAAATCTTCACAAAACTATACCTCTTCTTCCTCTGTATGTAAACTTCTTCTCTGCAGGAAATCATTTTCTCGCTCTGATACCACTTGATGAAGAGCGAAATCCACTATAAGCAGGTTTCTCTTTCATTCTCCAAAATGAACCTACAACCTCAAATTTGTGTCAAATTGCAGATTCCTAAAACCCAATATTTCGATCCTGAGACCTATGGTCATGGTACACTCTGCTTCCACTTCACCAATATGATGCCCACATACAATCTACACATGTGTTGGGAGCACGCAACCCATCTCTATCTTACAATGAAAATCAACAATAAAATGTAATTGGTCTCATAATTCATACATATATCGACCACATAATCGTTCCACACTTCATATGAAATATTGACCTTGATTTAATATCAACCACCAGCAAAATATAAATCACCACACACAAATATTGGGTCCCACGACAACTAACACTTACCTCTTTGCTGGTTTAACACCTGCATACCAATCTTGAGGCTGTGCAAAACTGATGGTTCACACCAAAAACCACTCGATTGCACTTCTTTGAATTCGACCACATATAATATGGATTTTCCCAGGTTCACATTTAAATTCAGCTCTGCTGAGATCTCAATACGCTCAGGTTTATATCACTTCCTAATCTTTAAAACGGAGATCCCCAGAATTTACTCGAGTTCAACAAAGAAATAGAGTTTATTTGCCTCCGAACACTTAATTTACAGAGATTTACAGCTTAATAAATATAGATCAGTGATTGACCATTCAATTGGCATTCAATTCTATTCAGAAATTATATAATCCTCCTGAATTCGAAGGGATAAAAGCCCTCCTTCACACAACGATTAATTTTTCCATACAATAGCTTATTCAACGATCTTCTATTGCGCTAGATTGATGGTCAATCAATAAAATTCACAACTCAACTTTTTTAATTCATAAAACTAAATTATAATAACCCAATTCAACACACAGAAATAAACATAACCATAATTATATTTTATATATAATACTAGATTACAATCTAAGGCGTTTCAGCCTTAATCCGAATTCTCTAAGCTTCTACATCTCATTCTCTCACACCCTCTCACATTACAGACTCTCATTTTTATATAGGAGTTACAAGAAGTTGTGAATCGGTTGAGATACCTAGATCTCCCTCAAACCGCTCAAACTAACCCTTAATCTTCTACTCGCACACATGGAAAATCACTAATTATTAATCAGTTACATAAAATTCAGCATCGGTTTTAACAATTTCGCCCCAATTTTGCATGGTCGTTCGTATACCCAGCATCAGATTCGACTTAATTCAAATCTGTCCCGTTTCCCCTGCATCACTCTTCCTTTTTTTCTTGGCGAGCTTCCTCACCCTGGGTCCCACTCATTAAAGGAGTTACTCTCATGCATACACTCCTCCTAAATGACTGTGTTGTCCTCCATTAATTCTCCACCTTATCCATAACAACATTGTTGATCTCGTCAACTTTGATCCTTTCCACATTCTCTAGCTCCTTTTCACACCTAAGGGTGCTTTATTTAGCTAATAAAATGAGCCACATTCACATGAGAAGTGGTCTTATTCCTACTAAATATATTTATGGGTCTCCCTACCCACTTATTCACATATCTAAGTGACAAAACAAAACTTTAATATTCCAATTAGCTGCAAGATAATTTTGGAATATTAAGTCCTCCCCTCCAAAATGTTGCTTGACCTCAAGCAACTGTAAGGACACTGAAAAATCTCCTCAAGGCATGAGAGATGATAAATTTTGGGTGCCTCAACCCAAATGAGAAACTCCGATCTCCATGCTATCATCCAAACAAAGTCAGCCATCCTTGGTAGCTCATAGAAACAATCACCAATCCCCCACTTCTATAATGTATAGGGGCTGGACGTCTTAAAATGAGAGATAAAATTGTTCAATTCATGTTGTCTCTCTATCCATTTATGATAAATATGGAACTGGTGATCTTGGGCTACAATAATGTGGTCATTCAGAAGCCAAAAGGCACTTGGATTCTCATGATCCCACTTTTTGGTTCTAGGAATCTCTCTTGCCCAATCCATCACACATATAGTGAATAGAATGTCATCACCATATGGGTTCCAAAATAAAAATGGACTGTGTATCATATAACATGCTGGATGGTGACAATAGTCCCTCAAGTGAGACCAACGTTGTTCTGCTCCTATCTGTCTCAAAATATGATATGATAAGTGGCCATCCAACCACTTTCTTGCTGCCATAAGCTTCTCAAAAGCTTGAAAATATTGACGGACATTAGGTGTTGGTTGAATATGAACCAAGAAAAAAAATTCTTGCCCAAAGTCCTCTAGAAAGTGGCCAATGCCATCACTGAATGTAGTCCCAAAAGGACCATGAAATCCAAAGAGAGGCTTGCTCTCTTGTGGAGAAATTTGCTACAAATGTATGGCAAAGGAATGATCATACATGGTTAGTTGATCAATAAGCATCAAGACACAATACTTACCGCATATTATAGGCAAGTTGGTGAAGAGGTCCATAGATGAGCCTCCCCATCTCTCCATCAAAAGGGGAAGTGGCCATAACAACCTTGCAAGGTGGTTGGTATTCTCCTCCTTCATAAAAACAAGCTACATACCTTCTGATATGTTGGTGCACATCTTCTTTGATATCCTCCCAATAGAATCCCTCCATGATGGTGTGATAAGTCTCAATGAAATCTACATGCCTGGAATAGAGTATCTCATATGCTGCATGTAGAATCTCCTCCTTGAGCTTGGAGTCTCTAGTTAAGTAGATCTGCTCTTGGAAATAAATCACTCCTTCAACCACTCTATATCTCCCATCTATCACTTCCCCATCAAGAACCTTACATGTGAAGAGGTTCTTGGAATAATCCACCAATAATTGGGACTCCCAATATGGATCTATACTCCTCAATAGTGACAACACTGCTGAATTCTGAAATGGAGTACTTGTCACCTCATAGCTCCTCTCTTTGACATGCTCAATGCCAAAGCCACATGTCGGAGCACTTCTATCCCACCTTTGCTGCCTCCTTTGTAGTTGATCTTTCTCAAGACAAGACAGAAGTAAATGGGGGTGAACCTCCTCTTGGAAGGTATTGCCCATCCAAAACTTCCATAGTTTGGTCAATGCATACAAGAGTTTCAATAACCTCTTTTCATACGTGGAAGACTCCCTCATATGTGGAAGTGCATTTTGTTTCTCTAGAGCTATGGAGTACCCCTTTGACACCATGCATGTGCCATCACATACTCTTGAATCGACACCTTTCAGCACAAATAACTAAGTGGGAGATGGCAATGTCAATATCAGAAAACTGCCCCTCCCTCCTTTGAACCCATCAAAGGCTCTTTGCGTTGTGCTAGCTTCTCCCAAGGCTCCTTCCTTAGCCAAAATCTATCAATGATGCACCATGTTGAGAGAACTCTTTGATCACCTTCCAATCAGGGGGTACCCCTGTTGGAATGCCTCCATGTAATCAGACATCAATGGCTAAAGTAGGCTGCATATGTGAGTGGACTGATTTGTGCTTGCTATAAATGCACAAATCAACCTCCTTCTTCTAAGCATAAACCTCCTAAAATGGTTGGGTGTGTATGTTCCCAATCACTTCATGTTGGCCATCCTTCTCATATTCTCCTTCCTTCTACAAGTTCTCACAGTCTAAGGTGTTCTTATCCAATGTAATCAACCCATTCACACCCAATTTCATATTGGTGTCAAGAGTCTTAATCACAAGGAAGTGATCTATCGTAGTGTATGTCCCCAAAACTGTGGTCAATGTCAGAACACACTTCCTCCATTGTCTAGTCTCACTTCCCATCAATACAGACACAAGATTCTCTTGATCTTCATATGTGAGATCCTTTGGAACTTCTTGCAAAGATACAAGAGCTCCTCTAGTTAAATAAACTCCTTCATCTCCATCTCCAAATGGTGGTGTATCTCCTCTTGCTTTTATAGTGCTAAATTCTTCCCTTTATATCTCCTCTTCATTGGAGAATACATCATCATCATTAAGAGATCCTTTGTCTTGATCTCCTCTTGAAGGAGGAATCTTCATCTCTTCCTCTTGATAAGAAGGTTCTTGCTAAAGTGGGGCTTTTTCCCTTGGAAAAGCATCCTACAAATATTTATCCCCCTCAATAGTATTTTGGAGTAGAGTAGGTCTAGTGGCTCCTACCAACTCATGCAAAGGTTTTGATTTCTTGGGTTTGGCTAGCTCACCCAAATAAGTTTCATAATTTTTTTGATCAAATCTCTTCACTAACCTTCTAGCTAACTCTTCATAGGTAGATACATTTGCATGACTCAATGAAGAAGAATTATAAAACCACCAAGCATAAGCCTTACCTTCAAGGTGCAGTGCTGCTACCCTAATGGCCTCCCTTTCTGAAACTTGATCCAACTATAAATATGTGTCCAACTTCCTTACCCAAGCCTTGGCTATGCACTTGGGTGACCCATCAAAAGTAGGCAGAAAGAATCTACCCAAAGTGTGTTGCATGCACCCTTTTCTTCTATTGTGGTTACTGGGTCTTTTTCTTTATTTGATTTGGCAAAACCCTTGGAAGTTTAAATGCTCCTTGAATCTCTTAGACTGAGATTGATATTCTTGGAGATAGTCACCAAGAGTCTCCTCCTTTGGTGTGTCTCCTTCCTCTTCTTCTCTTGCTAATAATGTAGACATGGTACAACGTTGTGGGTCTTGTGAGACTAGATTACCCATAATGTGAAATACTGGAGCTCTCTTCATGTGAAAACCCTCCTGGAGATTTTCTATATCTCTCCATTCTCATCTCTTTGATGTCTCTGATAATATCCTGCATAGTTTGGAGAAGAAATTTTGAGAACTCCTTTCCCTTCATTTCTCCTGATTATGGAGTCTTTCCTTTGATTCTTCTATAAATATTATACTTTCTGTGAGAAGCTTCTTCTTCTTCTGATGACATAGATATAATGTCTCACAGGTTGAGCTAAGATCATGCTCTTATACCACTGTAATATCCCAAAACTGGGAGAGCAGCAATACAAGGCATCAAACTGGAAATATGCAGATATATCAATGGATCAAAACATCATACAACCATAGAGGCATTCCATTATGTTTATTAGCTGAAAATGAGTACAAGATATTGAGAAAAATCTCACTCAAGATTGGGAAAACAAGCCTCCCATGAAACAATACATCAAAATGTAAAATGGTGCTAATACATGAAATGCCGGAATGTTATAACTGCGTTTTCTATGAGAGTAGTAGTAGCTCAAAAATGGAAATATAAGTATATGCTGATACAATTCTCCAAAAGTTCTGGGAATAGAGATCTATGCTCCAAAACTGATTTCCAAGACAACCTAAGAAAGGTTTCCGGAAATACCCAAAATACAATAATAGAAAATATGGCCTTAGGGCTGAATAACCACTGCAACTGAAATAATAATAGGAGGTGCCTGATATTATATATGATATGGCTGATCCTCCTTCAATAGATATCCTAAATGAAGGGATGATCCCCTCAATGGAAACCCAACTCCTCCAACTAGGGCAATAAACCCACTGCTGCAACTGCTCTCTAAAATAACACAGTCCTTGAAGGAACTACATTGTAGCTGATGGTAGCTACTTATCCTGATGCTAAATGATGCAGTGAATCTCTAAGAACTTCCTCACAAGCTTCCAGGATGAAAGGCTTCTCACTCCACTAGAAAAATAGCTTAGAAATTGGGATTGTCAACCCTCCACTATTGCAACCCTACAACACAACAAAAATTTGGAATTCACTATGTTGTAGATTAAGACTGAAGCTTGGAAAAATTCCAGATAGTGGAAATGATGCTCAAGATACCTCTCCTGAGTAGGCACTTGAAGTCCCCTGAGGATGAGGGTGGGATTTCCGCTCGGAAACACCCTTGTGCTAAACAGCACAAAAAACAAAAGCATGCATAGACATGTCACATGAAAAATCTAGATCTAAAAGTATCAAAATCAATAATAAAAATCCATGCCTTCTAATTTTTCCATCCCCTTCCTTTTATGCTTGGTGAGAATCCTAACCATGGGTCCCACTCATTAAAGGAGTTACTATCACGCATACACTCCTAAATTACTGCGCTATCCTCCAATAATTCTCCCCTATATCCATAACAACGTTGTTGATCTGGTCAAATTTGACCATGTCCGCATGATCTAGCCCCTTTTCACACCTAAGGGTGCTTTATTTAGCTGATAAAATGAGCCACATTCACATGAGAAGTGGTCTTATTACTACTAAAGAGATTTATGTGTCTCCCTACCCACTTATTCACCTATATAAGAGACAAAACAAAATTTTAATATTCCAATTAGCTGCAAGCTAATTTTGGAATATTACCAAAGGTATTGGTCATCCTCCACAACTATGTCCAATTCTGCAAAAATACTCAAATGTTCCAAACAACAACTAATGTGAATTTTGTGCCTCTACAACCCATAATATGGAGCAATGTAGAGCCCTTGATGCATTGGCAGAATGATTAGACAAGACGTCCTATAGAGTAAATGAAACTCCAAGGGGGCGAGGAGGAGGAATTAGAGGTAGCATAACTAGAGGAAGAGGACCAATAAAATGTTATAAGTGTGATCAGAAAGTTCATGTACCGAGAGAATGTCTACTACCCAGGAGAATATGGTGCTCTCAATGTAGGTTCAATGCACATGATACTTAAGATTTCCCCAAGCTGATTAAGAGGTGGGAGGAGAGAGCCAGACAAAGGGGAGATAACCTGGTTAATGTAGAACCAAGGATAGTAGAGACTCAGCCTCTGCAAAGTCTAGATATAGTCATGCGAGGAGATAAAAAGACAGGAGAGGATGCACAAGATATGGACATGATACAGCTAATCAAACGTGCATTCCAAAATAAATCTTTCAACCTAGACCGAAAGAATAAGTAACTTTAAAGAAGCACTAGAAACATTCTCACATATAGGAAGACATTAGAGTATGGAAATTTCGTAGCAATCTAGTGACAAAGGAAGGATAATCCATACAAGCACACCTATAGAAGAGTGGTTCTGATTGTTCCTGAAAATTGTAAACAATGGAAAGATGTTGAAACAATTAAAGAAAAATATCGAAATGGTCATACAAGGAGGAGCAGGACTTGAAGACTTAGGTAACTCAACTGGAAAATATATAAGAAGATTAAAAAGAAATAAGAGAAGGACTAGCAAGGAGTTCCACATAAACACTCAAGTTGTGGGATTCCAAATCAGAGATACAATGCTAGATCTTGGATTAGATGTCAACATTCTGCCATGAAAGACATGGGAAGCATTGGGAAAACTGAAGCTATCATACTCACCAATACAGCTCAAAATGGAAAATCAATACTGCATTGTACCAATAGGAAGGCTGGAAGAAGTTGAGGTTGATGTTGCAGGAGTAAAAACCTATACGGAATTTGAAGTAATAGATATCATGGGTGACAAGGATCCCTATCTTGCCTCGATGGGGATAGATTGGACCTTTGAAAATTATGCAGTCATCGATTTAAAGAAGGAATTAATGATATTCGAAGATGGTGAAGTCAGAGTAGTTCAACCATTGGACTCGTATCAAGGACCCCAATACACAGAGACTATTGACAACAGAGAAGACACACAACTTCTAGAGAAACTCTACCAGATGACGACAGGAAGGAGAGAAGATTACTTTAATCCTACAGTAGGAGGAACAATAAGCTAGAGAAGTGTTCAGAGTTCTGACTTAGGATCATAAGTAGCTTGGGATGATTGGCAGCAGGGGTGATATGAAATCAACACTAGAAGATGTGCCAATGTTCATGGAGTCAAGTGGATTGGTACAGAGGTAAGAGAATACCCAACTCTTTCAAATATGAAAATTGAGAATACTTTTATTAGCAAAGTGGAAGACAAAGTACCAATAGAACATAGAGTCCCTCTCATGGACTAACACTACAATCCACGTCAGTAAGGTGGTGGGCAAACCATCGCAACTCTCTTATGCAATGGGAAGATATTTCCAGAGCATTAAGAACAAGATTTCATGCGTTTTCAGGACCACAACTGGGAGAAAAGTACCGAGGGAATTTTGATCCCATAGCACATCTAAGAAATTGCGAGTATCAGTGGAAGAAATAGGGATATCCAAAATATTTATGGGCACACAACTTCATAGATTCACTAGACACCATTCCACAAGCATGGTATCTAGCAGAAGAGAAGAAGATAGGAACAAGTACTTGGGAAATAGTTGCGGAAAAATTTACGCAATGTTTTTCTTTGAAAGGGGACACATAACAAGTTCCAGATACCCTTTAGGTAATTAAAAGAATATTTTTCTTCCTAGAGCTTCAGGAGTGTCAAGAAATATATTTATTAGAGTAGAAAGTCAAGGATTCAGTAGCATGTAAAAGGATAGATTGGGAGATAGACGATGATGATTTAGAGAATATTCAACCTCTATACTTTGAAGAAAAGGAAGGGGAACGAAAGATACAAGAAGAACCAACAACTAAGGGATTTCACCTGTTACCCTTGAGGACAAAGAAGAAAAATATTGAAAGCGCAGAGAAGCCCAAGATCGCATCCATCGAAGATTATTGGGATACAGAGACAACAAAAGAAATCTTTGACCTACTACAAGAGTATGAAGACTTATTCCCATCTTCACTAGAAGAGATCAAAAGAATCAAAGGAGATCCAGGGGAGACGTGCATAGTCCTAAAAATAGATGCAAGGCCAGTAAAACATAGACCTTATCGCCTGAATATGAGAGTAAAAGAAAAATTTTAAGTAGAGATAGACAAAATGTTGAATGCAAGCTTGATTTTTCTTGTTGAGGAAGAAAAATGGGTAAGCCCAATTGTGATACAAAGTAAAAAGGAGAAATCGGAAATTAGATTATGTGTGGACTACAAAATTCTAAATAACGCAAGCATTCATGATCCATTCCCAACTCCATTTAGAGAAGAAGTTCTTGACAATGTAGCGGGGAACGAAGCATACTCATTCACAGATGGCTTCTGAGGATATCATTAGGTGAGAATAGCGGAATAAGACAAAAGAATAACTACTTTCACAACAGAATGGGGATCATATGCCTATCGTATCATGCCTTTTGGGCTAAAGAATGCACTAGCTGTGTTTTCACGAATAGTAATAGCAACATTTAGAGACTATATCCATAAGTTCCTAGAAGTATACATGGATGATTGAATGATGTAAATTCTACTAAAGAACCATGCAACTCTGCTCAATATAATGTTTGATAGGTTCAGACAGCTTCAAATTTCTCTAAATCTCAAGAAGTGCATCTTTGCAGTACCTTTTCGAACACTTTTGGGACATGTCATCTGCAAGCAAGGTGTATGTGTGGACCTCGCGAAAGTGGCAGTAATTGTGAACATGGAAGCACCAGAGAATATAAAGCAGTTGAGGTCACTACTGGGACACACCGGATACTACAGGAGGTTCATCCTCAACTTCGCAAAAATCACAACATCACCAGAAAAGTTGTTGCGGAAGTCATAACAATTCATATGGAATGATGAATGCACTAAGGCATTAGGCACGTTGAAAGAGAAACTAGCAACTGCACCCATATTGGCCCATCCCAATCACGGAAAATTTTAAGGATGGAAAATTATTTTGAAGTTTAAAAAATTGGTGAATCTCACTAGTCCCTAATATGAAAACTAGAAAATGTTTATTGATGTATTTTTAAAATTATTCAAATTTATAATGATATTATATATATTATCTATATAATTTTGGTGATTTTTAAGGTAAAATAATTTTATATTATAAAATTTGGGCGAATCACTTTTATAAAAAAAGGGAAATTGGCGAATCTTTTTTTTGGAAAAACCATGGAAAATTAGCCCACCTGCGAATATTAGCCCCTAAAATTTTCCATGATTCCAATTGGGATAAACAGTTTCATGTCCACATTGACGCTTCAAGTATTGCTTTGGGGACAGTGCTAGCTCAGCCAGGAGAAACCTCCATAGATCACCCAGTATACTTCGCAAGAAGGAAATTGTCAACAACAGAAAGGAATTATAAAAAAATAGAAAGGGAGGATCTTGCCATGGTATACTATCTACAGAAATTTCACCACTAATTATTGGGAGGCACATTCAAGTTCTTCACACATCACTCAACACTAAAATATCTAGTAAAAAAATCTATATTGGAAGGCAAAATTTGTATATGGATCCTACTATTTCAAGAATTCAATTTTGAAGTAATAGTAAAATCGGGAAGGCTAAATGTTGGTCCTGACTATTTGTCACAATTGGAGAACGGGAAAAACAAGAGACCGCTTGATGGCCAGCTGCTGGATGTTGATCTCTTTTAGGTAGAAGCCATCCCAGATTATCTAGAACAAATAGCAGCATACTTAGCCACGGGACAATGCCCATCAGAATACACGACAACCCAAAAAAGACATCTAGTAGTTAAAGCGGTCGAATATCAACTCATAGCAAGGCAGTTATATAAAATGGGCCTAGATCATATCCTACGAAGATGTGTCTTAGATCATGAAAGGGTAGACATCTTGTGGGAGTGTCACAACAGAGTTGCAGGAGGCCATTAATACACACAAGATTATGGTGGCCCACCATGCACAAAGATAACAAGGAATATGTGAAGAAATATGATGTTTTCCAAAGAACTGGGCAACCATCACATCGTGATGAGCTACCCCTACAACCTGTGAGGGCTATGCAAGCATTTGAGAAATGGTTTGTACCAATGGCGTGACACACACATGCAAGGTATATAATCACTGCAATTGAATACCTCACAAGATGGGAAGAGGCGACACTTGTAAGGGATTGTACAACAGACACGATAGCCAGATTTATTTTTGAGAACATCACTAGGAGGTTTGGCTGTCCAAGGAGCCTAACAAGTGATCAAGGCACGCTTTTCATTAATGCTACAATTAAATCATTGCTAGACAACTTTATGATACAACACCACAAGAGAAGCCTGTACCACCCTCAGGCAAATGGAACCGTGAAGGCTTTAAACAAAATCTTGGAGAAAGGACTAACAAAGATATGCAACGCTAACCATGATGATTGGGATGAAATAACACCAGCCACGTTGTCAGCATACAAGACAACAATAAAGAGATTGCATAATAAAACTCCATTCCAGTTGGTATACGGGAAAGAGGCAGTAATACCAATTGAGTTTATCATACCAAGCCTCTTAATTGCTTCAAAAACACACATGACAGAGGAAGAATCCATCTCTACACGGCTCCATGAATTGTAGGAAATTGAAGAAGATATATTTCTAGTGGATTTCCATCAATCAGTACAAAAACAACGACAAAAATCTTGGCATGACTGCCACATCAAGCACAAAACATTCACTATTGGTGGAAAAGTACTGCTTTATGACAGAAAATTCCAGAATTTCTCGGGGAAACTTAGAATGCACTGGATGGGACCGTATTACGTCATAGAGGTAAGAGACTCAAGCATGGTCAGGCTAGCACAAGTATATGGAGAAATACTTCAATGATGGGTGAATGGCGCACGCCTGAAACCCTATCATCAGTAAGAACCATAATCATTTTAATTTTAAATAACTCTCGCACCCAAGAGCAGTTAGTAGATTAGATTCAATAAATCTCTCGCAACTTAGATGAGCCATAGAATAGTTTATGTTTTAATATTTTCAGTCCATTAGAGTAGGAATCATCAATAAGAAGCTTGCAAAGTCATGCAAAGAAAAAAATCACCCTGTTGCGATGTGGAGACCAGATCACAACCAATTGTGGTTGGGGGGAGATTCTACAGTGTTACATAGCCTAAGTGTGTCAACCATCATTCAATCATAATGACCCATCATACCATTTTTAGTTCATAAGATCACTCGAATTTGAAAAATAACTGTCGTAATTAGTAACCCCCATACCGTAGTAAAGTTGCCATATTAAGCCATATTTATTACCCACCATGTCTACCAGATTTCCAAAGCTAGCATCAACACTGTCAGAGTACACCTCACTCCGGTAATTAATCATATGATTATATCCGCAGGGAAAGACAACAAGAATTAAGTAATTATGGTGTCGCATCAACATCATTCGTGCCAGTAATACTACTTAACCTGCATGAAGGAGGGAAATAGTAAAATTCCGGAAAATTTCGAGTTATCAGAGAAAGAAATGGCTATAACGATAATCCCAATTCCAACAACAGAAGTTTAGAGCAATATACTAGTAGCAGCAATTCTAGCATACATTAGAAGGAATAAAATGACAAATATGGGTACCTCAGTCGTTGAGCCCGAGCTCGATGGAAGAATTCAATCGGTGGATTCACTGATAGGGAAATACGACAATGCCTCGCTGATAGATACTGACTTCACTGACTCATACCAATTCCCATAAATGAAAAGGTAGGTGTACATTGAAAAATATGCGAAAGAGGGAGGAGGTGAAGTAGCGTAGGTGCCCCCAGACTTTAGAGGAATCCAGAGATAACCAATCCTGCACCTCAAAATCCTTCCGGTATTTGGGATTTCGGGAGCAACAATGAAGTGCACCAAGTTCTTATTCAGTAGAATTAAAAATGGATCATTATGGCTTGGGAGGGAGATCCCAATTCATGCAGAATACATACACATACTCACAGGGTTATCAGCTATAGGAAACGACATCTCATCGGCCTTTCAAAATACGTCCAAGAGAGCTAAGAAGATAGGAGATTGCGACTACTATAGAAAGTATGAAACAAGGAGAGGAGGAAAGGGAGCTAAAATTGACCTCATAAACAACCCAATGGTAAAATTCACCTTCTATTGATAATTGGGAAAATGATGAGGTATTACTCCAAGGGGGAATGCACCCTTCACACAATCTCAGTCGTAGAGCATTGTATGTAGGGAGCACATCTGAATTGGTGCACTTTCTTGTTACATGAACTGTTTGAGGCTTGCGAGGACAAATACAAGTGAGCCACAAGATTTATATATGGTTACTTGATCATGGCATTCGCAATGTGGAAGTAGAGTCCACTAGGAATCAGACCACTTGCGGATATCACACAAGACCAACTGATGGAACTAAGGTTCACGCCATGGAAGATATCAGGGGACCCAAGCACCAAAGAGGTCAATGAGGAAGCTTTTGCAGCCTTGTACTAACAGATGATCGATGTAGTTAGAATTCAACAAAGAATTCCAAGAAGCTTATTGGATAGATACTTCCCACAGATCTAGTTTGGGGTGACCCATAACCGAACCTATGTTCGACCAAGCTGCGTTGATGAAAATACCTTCCATAAGAAGCCATTGAATTTCCATATAACGTAAGAGGCTTTCCATACAAAAGTTTCTTCATGGCCAGGAGCATCAATGGTAATCAGAAGCAGGATCCCAGTTTACTCGTTTGATGTGATGCTCCCTAAAGCACTTCTGGGGGAGACACCGGAAGAAACAGTGCAGAGTATCTCCCAATTACAACTGCAGCCACTGCTGGACCAACTAGACACATGGGTAAAAGGCTTCAATAAGGTAATAGAAACTCTCAACATCACATCTACTGTGTTTCCAAATTTTTATGAATTTAAAACATTGAATTATACATCCCCTTCCACCACCACCCTCATCCTAACTGCACTACTATCTACCGCATTCCATTCCCCTACGCTGCCCATTGTCACTCCAATCCGCAAAACCAAGCCAAATAAACCCCCAGTACTATCACCTAAAGGGAAAAGAGACCGAACCATGGGACCCGAGCAAGTGGTTGATCTCACCAGAGAAGACCAAACCCAGCAAATAGTGACAAGAATGTTAATTCAAGAAGAGCTAGAGGTTGCCACTGTTGGGCCCAAATTAAGGTATGATTCTCACCCTGTAAGTACTACAAATTATGTTATAATTTCGGAGGAATCCCTCTTCATATTAACAATAAATAATAAAATATTATGAAAACAAGAACAATTGGACTAATGATGAAAAGGATGTTTTTGTAATAGAAAATTGACTTCTCTTATCTCTGCATGCAGGAAGGTAGAATGTCTGGACCAATAGGAAATGGAAGCCAACCAAAGGACGCAAGCATACGAAATCCTAGTAATTCCCAGTGGCCGGTAGAAGGCAGATAGATGAATTCGAGTCCAAGAACTCAAACGACAGCCACACGTAGTGGGCTGTTGTTTGGAAAACACTTTCAAATTTATGAAATTGCCTTTAAAAGGACAAAGGATGGAGGAGAAGGGGAGTCGGAGACAAGACAAGAAATTCATTCTGTAATAGACAAATCAGAAATAGTCTGTCTAATTGTGTTTTTGTAACATCACTATATGCAATATAGAGCTTTGAACAATCATATTTTAAAGATTTTATAATGCTAGGGCTTCTGGTGGTCTGGGCCTAACCTCTAGAAGCTCCACGCAAGTTTTCATACTTTGTGTAGTTGCAGAGCCAATGCTTAAGAATCTGATGCAGTTGTAAAGTATATTTCCATTCAATACAAATACAGTTCTCTTTCTTCAGGATTGTTGGAAACTACGTTCTTAAAGTATGACAATCGCAATCGTATTTTATGACTTACGGCAATGCTTTATTATCAATAGATAGTTCCAGTTCTTTTAATACCATTGCATATTGTTACAGATCGTAGAATAAGCTGATTTCAGTATTATCTGTCTTTATGAATTGTGTTCTCGTTCTAGCATAACGAAGGGTTCAACCATCAATCAATGTTGATTAATTAAGTCATAAAGAGTACTCCATTTCAAAATTACTTAATTACTTGTTGTACGAGTTATTTAATTTTCTTCAGTCATACTGTTGTTCCATTACTGTTTAGCTTTGTTATCCTATTGTTCCATTACTACTCAGCTAGTTATACAGCTGTTCCATTATTGCTTAGTTAGCTAAACTTAAGATTCAATTCGATTCCATTACTGATTAGCTTAGTTCGACTATTGTTCCATTCAATTCCATCGTTGTTCAGTTGATTTTCGAATTCAATTCCATGTCTCCTTGATTTCTCTAGATTGTTGTTTGGTTCAGTTAAGCTGTTGTTTAATTCCATTAGATAAATGCAAAATCATGTTTCTCAATATTAGGTTAAAAACCTATCCAAGCTAGCCCTCATAGGATAAGAAAGCTTAGAAAGTTAGTAAATTATTCCACATAAGTGACAAGGAACATATATTAGACGAACTGACTCGCATATATTGTGCCAACACTCTTGGAATAAAAAGACTTACCCCAGGTTGATAATTAAATGAGAAAGCACTTGAGTTGTTAATAAAAATTCACCTCTTTCAGCACCAACATTTTGGCGCTGTTGCCAGGGAGAGTGTTAAGATTCATATCCTTTATTCATCTTTCTCCATTGCTGTGAAGAATTGGGTATTGAAAACGAGAGGTAAGAACCTGCATACCGGCAAGAAACATGCTTGCCCTTTAGACCTCTCACCAGCAAGTTGTACAAAGAACTGTAGGATAGGTGCTCTTGTTTTATGTCTAGGAAGAAAAAGATAGAAACAATCCAAAATCATTCACAACCATCCTCACAACCCAAAGGACCGGTGATCCTTGGAAGAACAACATATATAGACGAAATCATTAAGAAAGTTGAATCTCAGGCATCTATAGGACCCAAAACTATTTCCATTCAAAGTCCTAATGCACTCCCTCAGGCAATAGCCTCACCATCTGTATCCTACACCGAGATTCACTACGAGACAGAGGGGTCTGAGAAAATCCTTTAGACTATCTTTCATAGAGGCACTAACCCTTCAAATGAGGGAGTCTCTTGCAACCTACAAGAAGGAGGGGGAAAAACTAGTGGAGGAATTCACATAGAAATATCAGAACCTAAGTCCCCTAAAGAAGTGATTGAAATAGAATTTCTTAGGATCCTAGATTAAGGAAGTGCTATAAAACCCCCACCGCATTCACCTCCCAAGCCTATTAAAATCTCTCCTCCAGATCAAGAAGTTCCCGAAGATTTTTGGCACCTCTTTGATTAGATGGAAAATAATCAAAATCAGAATCAGAGGCAGACATCAACATTAGAATACCTTATTGTTGATCATGTTGCCAATGCCCCTATGAAAGCCATTCCCTTACACAACATCCCCACCTTTCATGGGTTAACCACAGAAGATCCTGATGCATTCCTATTTGAATTTGATGTCTTATGCAAAGGATATGACTACACCACCGATCCCCAGAAACTAAAACTATTTCCTTCTACCTTAAAAGGAACTGCACTTCGCTGGTTCATGGGATTAGGAGGGGGAACTATAAACAACTGGGACCAAATGAAGAATATTTTTCTTACAAAATACCAAGACTATTGTCGAACCCAAGACCTAAAAGAAGAAATCTTTAACATGTCTGCAAAAGACAATGAAACATTAGAGGAATACGTAGAAATATTTCAATACAATTTACAAAGATCCCCATATACCACGTTATCCAAGGACATTTTTAAATCCACAATGCTTAAAGGGATGAAGGAAGACTGGGTTGAGATGCTTAACATAATAGGGAAGGGAGATATTTAACAGGAAGAATACAACGAGATTATTTCCTTATCTATTAGATGCTCCTGGGGTAGCTCACGAAATAGACCTGTTGGGCGTGATTCTATGAAGAAGGATCTTAAGCAGACCAATGACAATGTAACCAGAGCAGAATTTGGAAATCTGTTAGAAAATTTCAAAAATGACATCCTGGGTACTTTGACAACACAACTTGATGTTTTACAAGGCAAGAAAAAACAAGCTATAGCCGAACAAAACATGGCCATCTTTTTCCCAAGATGTCGGAAGAAGCACAACCATAGGGAGTGTCCTTTAGACATGGTCCAGACTTGTGCTATATGCACTAAGGATCATACTATAGACCAATATCCTTCACTTCCCGAGCTGAAAGCCGTCTACAAGGAAGAAGAAGAAGAAACATAGCCAATATATTTAATGACTCAACGTTGAAAATGGCAAGCACAACCTGGCATACCACAAGACCTGCCTCAATACTTTCCGTTGCCGCAGTTCAGCTAGAAAAACCCCGCAACAACTTGGCAGACCCAAAACCCCTTCCCAACTTTGCCAAACCAAGCATTTCCTATGACACCTTGGCCTACGCAACCTCCATCAGGAAGTAATTTGAAAAACTTCCCTAGCTCTCCCCCATATTGGTAGAATGTCCCGTATCAAAACGAATGGCCAGACCCTCCTACTCAAAACATCAATTGGAACTGGCAGCATCCTACGGGAATGGTCAATCTGCCGATAGGAGTAGGAACCCAGCAATTACCAGATCCCTGCCCAATTCAGCATAACCAACAGCCTGCCATATGCCCTCAATTACCAGCCCAACCCAATCCTAATCCCAATAATAGACCAGTTCAACTAATTTAGATCATAGAAAATCCAAAACCCAATGTCGAACAGAAACAATGCAACGAATTGAGGTTAAGATTAGGATGTACCATATTACCTATATAGGCCACAACTCCACCTCAATCCCAACTTGAAACATCCACAGAGCCTAGCCTAATGAATATAACAGAAATAGGTAAAGATAAGGAAACAATTGATCAACAAAGACTTGAAGAACTTAGGGTGACTCCGCCTCCATTTCCTGAGAGATTAAACCTACCCAGACTTATAATCACTCCAGAACTTGACATCCTGGGGGAATTAAGAAACCTTTGTATCAAAATTCCTCTTCTCTAGGCCATCCAAGACATTCCCATCTATGCAAATACAATCAAAGAATTATGTGGAAAAAAAAAATTAAGAAAACAATGGTTGCACCCACCGTTCATGTGGTAGGAACACTATCTGACTTGCTGTTAGGTAGGGAATCACCTGTAAAATATGAAGACCCAGGAAACCACATTGTAAGCGTGAAAATTTCTGGACACTCATTTCCAAACACATTGGTTGACCTAGGGGTAGCCATTAACATCCTAACTACAGGAGCTTGCGAAAAACTAGGCATATTAGCTTTAGAACCTACGACCACACTTCTGGAACTAGCTAACAGATTTGTTATCAGACCGGAAGGTATAGTGTAAGACATCATGGTATCTGTGGACTCAAAGGAATACCTAGCTGATTTTTTAGTCATTAATCCAAAAAACAGAATGGAAGGGCACCCATTGATTCTTGGGCAGCCTTGGTTGGCCACAACAAATGCTTACATAGGCTGTCAAGTAGGTAGCATGACTATCACTAGAGGTGACTCTATAAAAAATATCATTATTTATCTGCCTTCCAAACCAAGTCTACCCACGATAAAAATTCACAAACACCTAGATACATATTGGGAGCAAAAAATCCGTCCACCTCTGACACTAGTAGAAGCCCTCGAATTCAAGGATCAAACTGAAGATGATGTGATTAATAACTTTATGAATCAGTCACCCAAGCCTGAAAATCTGAAATTCAAAATGATGAAAATAGTCCTCAAACATGAATATCAAGAGGATCATGTGGCAGACTTCGAGACTCAACATAGCTCCACAACTGTTGTTCATAACAGCATACCTATTGAGATCGAACCAGGAAAGGTTTTGAATATTAATGGCAGCTTGGATGACAACCAAAAGAAGAAACTCATAAAATTCCTCCAGAAGCACCAAGGTGAATTTGCGTGGGACTACCAAGACATGAAAGGTTTGGATCCACAACTGTGCACGCACCACATCTATACTAATAGGGAAACACACCCTGTTAGACAACCCCAACGAAGACTAAACCCGCATTTTAAAGAGATTATAAAACAGGAGCTGCAAAAACTGTTAGATGTAAATTTCATTTATCGTATCTCAGACAGCAAATGATTCTCCCCTTTGGTGGTCATCCCTAAAAAGAATGGGAAGTGGAGAATCTGCGTAGACTACAGAGAATTGAATAAAGCAACTCAACCATTTCCCCCTTCCCTTCATTGACCAAGTCTTTGACAAATTGGATGGGAAACGGTTCTTCTCTTTTCTTGACAGATTTAGTGGATAAAATCAAATCCAAATAGCTCCCAAAGGCAAGGACAAGACAACCTTTACCTGCCCATGGGGCACTTTCGCTTACAAATTTTTACCGTTTGGATTATGTAATTCCCCAACAACATTTCAGAGAGCCATAATTAGCATTTTTTTTACTTAATAAATGAAGGACTTGAAATTTATATGAATGATTTTACACCCTATGGGGAAGACATTGATCAAGCTCTAGAAACGTTAGAAAAAGTGTTAGAATGATGTATTGCTACTAGACTATGTCTAAGCAATGAAAAATTCCACCTAATGATGACTAAGGGGGTAATCCGAGGTCACTACATTTCTGCAGCTGGAATACAGGTAGACCTGGCTAAAATAGAGGTAATCCTTCTATTGGCCACACCTTGTACACAAACAGAGGTACACATTTTTCTGGGATATGAAGGATATTATCGCAGATTGATAAAAAAAATCTCGCAAATATTTGCACCTCTGTACGCATTGATTGGGAATGTTGAATTCCATTGGACTGAAAAATGTGACACCGCTTTTATAGACTTGAAGAGGCTAGTCTCAATAGCACCAATCTTGCGAGGTCCTAACTGTAAATTTCCCTTTCACATCTCTTCTGATGTATTTGATACAGCAATAGGAGCAGTTCCTGGCCAGGAAGAAGACCGAAAGCCTTATGCTATTTATTATATCAACAAAAACCTTACTCCTGCCGAATTAAATTATACAGTGACCGAAAAATAATTCCTGGCTATCATTTATGCTATCAATAAATTCAGGCACTACATAACCGGATATCAAGTGTTCCTGTACAATGACCACTCTGCTATTATATATTTAGCTAATAAACCAATCACAAATGGGAGAATAACTCTTTGGCTACTGTTGTTGTAGGAATTCAATATAACGATCAAAGACCATCCAGGGAAGGAAAACGTGGTCGCAGACTTCCTGTCCAAAGTCCCCAAGATAGACGACACACTAACAGTTGACGATCAATTCCCTGATGAACACCTGTTTGCTGTAGCGGTCAAAACACCATGGTATGGAGATGTGGCAAATTATCTGGCAGCGAGGATGCTACCTAGACATTTAACGGCGAGAGAAAAAAAATTGATTGTACATCGCAGCGCAAGATTCTCTTGGATTAGAGGATACCTATTCCATATAGGGTTTGATATGCATATACGTAGATGCATAAGGGAAGACAAAATCTATGACATCTTACGAGCCTGTCACGATGAACCCTGTGGTGGCCACTTCGCAGAACGATGGACAGGGCATAAAGTGTTGCAATTAGGCTATTATTGGCCTACAATTTTCAAAGACGCAAAGAATTATGTCCAGGCCTACGATAGCTGCCAAAAGAATAGGCCGCCCAGGCCAAGCTGATGAAATGCCGCTACAACCACAATTGGTGGTGGAACCATTTGAACGATGGGCGTTGGACTTCATTGGGCCATTCAACCCACCATCAAACCAGAAAGCCCAAATATTAGTTGCCACAGATTATATCACCAAATGGGTGGAAGCTGTTGGGTCTCAATCTAGTCTCCTAAACTGAGCTCATTTAATTGTCAACCAGGATTTGTAAACTGCTGAAGTGAAATGTACCATATGTACCTAGGTGCTTGTTTCCTAATGCGTTGTATGTGGTGTTTTGTGATGTTTTTGGTCTTTTGTGATGATTTATGATGTTTTGGTCTTTTAGTGATTTTTATGTTCACAATGGAAATGTCTAGAAAACTAATGGAAAGAAGTTGGTGGTCAAAAACAGAGTTAAACCTAATGTATGGAATGGCAAATGCAATTGGAATCACTGAAGCAGAAACTAAACTATGACTAAATAAAAGCAAAAGTTTGATAATGAATTTTTAGGCAAATGACACAAACTAAACTTGAGAAATGATCACTAGATATGAAAATCCTCTAACTAAACAGTTAAACACTAATGATGCAATACTCTGTCCTAAGCTCTTCGATTCTATGATTAGTTCCTAGTTCTATTCTGCAATTTAATTGAATGTCACAGAACCTATACTCAAAGAGTTATTGGTTTCTTGTTCAAAGTAGTTCTTTTGAGGAAGAGCTCTGTTTATAAAATGATGAGGAGATTGCAGAGAGATTTCAGACCTTATAGTGATGTTATCTTCGGTTCCTATGGTTATGGATCAATTGTAGTTTTCAGAACAAAAAGATGTTTGTGAATAATGAAGGCTGTCTTGTGAATCCTAACAACTAAAGTAATCTATTGTGCAAAGGATGACAATGTGAATATGAGATGCAAGTGCAATGAGTTAATCTAAGAATAAACCTAAGATGCTACTAAACTAGAACAATGTTGAACTATAAGTCATCATCAAACTTGAAACAAAGTAACTGAACATGAATTAAATGCAAATGAAACTCCGGAGCATTCTAACTAACATGCATTATTCTAAGAAGTTACACAATCTGTTTGTTCATCATCAGTGATATTTTGGAAGAGTTCCTTCTTTTGGAAGGGGTAGAACAATTCTGACTGTGTAATTGTATGCAATTGAAAGCAAATGAACAGAAAGCAAATGAAAAACTAAGTTATCACATCCATATCCTACTCGTCATTATGATGTCTTGGGCAAGCGTTTAAGAGCAAGAACAGAGATGATACTTAGTACAAACACACAACTAAATCATTCATTATCACGGTCATGTCTTGAACTCCTTAAGGATGTCTTGGAAGAATTTCTTCTTGTGGAAGAGTGATTAGAACAAGTGTAACTGTGATAGTGAATAGCAAAAACTACAACTAATTCCTACAGTACTATAGCTATTCATCATTCATCATTATAATCTGTTGGGAGAATGTCTTCTTGTGGAAGAACTGGAATGAATATAACTACAGTAATGAGTTAAAACAAATACAAATTCAACTCCTAATCCTACAATACCATAGTCATTCAACATTCATCATTTTAATCTGTTGGAATAGTGTCTTCTTGTGGAAGAGCTAGAACGAATATGACTACAGTAGCTAGTTAAAACAACTATAAATTCAACTCCTATCCTACAATACCATAGTCATTCAACATTCATCATCTTAGTCTATTGGAAGAGTGTCTTCTTGTGGAAGAGCTAGAATGAATACGACTACAGTAGCTAAAACAAAACAACTACCAATTCAAATGCAAAACGTAAAGGCAGCTAGGAAAACTTATCTAATTTACGCAACAGAAATCCGTGCAAGAGGCAGGGGCCCTCTACCACTTGACGGCATTCAACTCCAAATTAAATCACGCCTTCAAAATAACTTTGTCTGCTCCATTAACGATGCAATAGTTTGAACATAACACTTTGTGTCTTCAAGGACGTAACACAGAGTTTAAACAAAATCTAGCAGCAAATCTAACATAAAATCTCTAACATAGCTCTCGGTCTCCCAAGAGTTTATAAAGCAAATGCACATAACAATAATTACAACAATTTAGGAACAATGTCTTTCCTTATCCGAATCACGTTAGGACTCTTTGAAGTGGCTGCGTGAGGAAGAAAAGACATCTGGACTGAGACAGTCCTAATAGAAGTCTTCCTTCATAAATGTGTTCCCCACGTTCAAAACCATACCCAGAATTCATTTCTTCCTCCATGATGAGCAACAAACCATGTAGACATGACGTGGATCATGCCCATATGTGGTTTTTCTCAAGAGGCCACCTGGAACATACTCAAACATGAAGGCAACTGCAGAATCACTGGTTAGCTACAGAATGTCTGCATTCTGCAGCTAGTTCCGGTCAAAATGCTTAACAATGGCAAAAATCACAAAATTCAACAAGTCAGTCATGTAAATCATTCTAGAAGTAATTTTAACTATATTTATTGATCAATTGGGTTTAAGATAGAAATGGACAAGGAAAAATGAGGTAAAATGAGGTGAAGGAAAGCACAATTTTGAGGCTCAACATACCCCCACTGCTGTCTCTTTGCATGTCCTCATGCAAATTATCCTATGAATTCAGAGGCTTCTGCAAGGACATCTAATCCCCTTCTTCTCCTTTGTCTGGAAGTTAGAGGTCTTCTGGGTTTCCTGATAACAAGTTTGAACCTGAGGTTGGTGAGTGCTCTGATTAGCTTTTTGTTCCTTGTCTTCAACTTCTCATTGGTCCTCTCCACTTTGTCTATATGCAGGGATAAGGTTGAGTTCATATCAGTCTTGAGCTTGATTTGATCTTTGAGAATTTCATTCTCATTTTTGATGTGTCTATTCAACAATTCCAACTCATATATATCCCTCCTTAATATATCTACTTCAGACAGTGGAGGACTGGGGGTTCTTTCTCTGCTTTCTGAAGCTGTCCTCTCCAAGGTTTCCACATAGTCATAAATTTCCTGTTGAGCAGGATCAATTTCAGGGGTTCCTTCATAAAAATCTTCTTCATCATCCTCTTCAATGGGTGTTTCTTCATCTTCAATATTAATTACCCCTGTTTGTTTGATTGGTGTTTTCTTCAGTTTTCCCTTTAATCTGTGGCTTCTCCTAGGCTGAGAGGACCCCTCTCCTTTCTCTGTAGCAGATTCCTTGATTATCTTCTCTTCCTTAAGTTGCCTCTTGATTCGAGTCAACTTCTCCAAAATGATTTCCTCACTGCTCTCTTGGACTGGTTTGTCAATTTCAACTTTTGAAGCCCTCCATTTCCTACTTCTCTTTGTAGGCTGTGGTTCAGGTGATGGTTCTTTTGTTTCTTCAAAATGATTTCTTATTAAGAAATCATCCCATGTATCATTTGTTTTAGCTAGATGATGCTCAATCAAAATTTTGACCAAACCATGATGATACAGGGTTGTCTCTAAAAATTGAATTCTTCTCTGAACACAAGAAGCCATTTTCTTCAGACTTTGATGCAAGAAATATGGTAGATTTAAATCTTCTCCCAGAAAATGCATCATTAGTCTAATGTAGTAGACATAAAATGTCCCATATCTACCCTCACATGTAACAATTTTTTGTAAAATAAGTAGTATGTTTCTCCATTTGCTTTTCAATGCAGTACTGGGAATTCCTTTCTTGAATACACTAACATCCATATTTGGTGATTTTAAAATTTGTTTCCAGGAGTCATTGTGGAATTCCCTATTTTTAAACCATCTCTCTCCAGTTCTGGACAATCCTGTAGCCTCTGCAATAAAAACTTCAGTGACAGTAAACTTGACATCACCTACTTCAACTTCGGTTCCTTGAAATGCTCTTGCAAATGTTTTAGTGACTTCCTTATGAAAGCCATTAAATTTTTCCAAAAATTGAAGCCATCCTATTTGTTGTAACATTTCTTTGCATTGTGGGTAACCTTCTAAATATTTTGAACCCACAGGTTCAGTCCTTACGATGAAACCCATGATTTTTCAATATCAAATTAACACTCTTTTACCCACAAAACAATAACTTTCACTTTCGGATTAAAATGGCTTCAAGATCTAAATGAAAATGGCTTCAATTTTAGAATGACATACCTCTGATTTATAGTAGCAACAGCTTCAAAATCTCTGGCTGATATGCTTCTGTTTGATCATGAAAGCAGTTTCAAATTTCGAACTAATATGTCTTTGATAGACAGTGGGAGATGGCTTCAAATTTATTTTTGTGCAATACCTCTGGCTCTTAGTAGCAAATGGTTTCAGTTTTAATACTGCAACACCTCTGTCTTTGGTAACAAAAAGACTTAAAACTCAATCACTGAAAACACCTCTGTCTCTAGTAGCAAATGGTATGCTTCAAACTCAACACTACAACATCTCTGTCTCTGGTAACAACAGACTTTAAACTCAACACTACAACACCTCTGTCTCTGGTAGCAAAAGACTTCAATTTTAACACCTCTGTCTTTTGGTAGCAACAGACTTTAAACTCTACACGGCTACAATTCTGTGTTGATAGTGAAAATGCTTCAGACTCCGTACCCGGTGATATTTTATCTGCCCACGGTATCAAGTGGCTTGAGTCCTCACACTGTTATACTTCCAAATTTACCTCTTCTGCTCTGCTCTGCGTTTACAATGCTCAATGCTATTCAAACTGATATCCTTTAGCTCTGCTCCTGGTGATAATAATATCTCTGTCTTCGGAATGGAATACCGGCTACGGAATGAAGTTATGGCAAATGGTCATGGAATAGAGTAGTGGAGTGAGGTGGAGGGATTGTATTAATGATTGAGGAGACGGCGGAGGATTTTACGACGGCAGAGGGAATCATCATCATTAAATGCTTTGGTTAAGAGACGTGGAAAATTCAAATGCTTTGGCCATTTCACCGCTTAAATGCTATCGGATATGAAATTTGAAATGGAAGATTTTAATACAAAGTCTATAGAGGGTTTGTTGGTGTTTGATCAATAAAAACAATTAAAACAACCTTTCGAATAATCCACAACTAAACTATGCTAAACTTTTATGAAATGCCATCGTAATTTAAACTTGTTACCTCTGCCCCTTTATTTGATTTTTGTAGCCTTTGTCTTCTCTGCTCATCTCTGGAGGAGTCTTCATAATTTTCTTGATGCTTTTGATTCATGAATACACTAGGTCACTTTGTTGTAATTCTGATGTCTGCTAGTTGATGCCTTCAGGATTTGTAGCTGCGGAAAGACTATCGGGCTGTAGAAAGGCTGATCAGCTGCAGAATGTCCACTGAGCTGCAGAATGTTCCTGTAGAACACTTTAATCATGAAAATGGAATTTTTTTGGAGTATGGGTGAAATGTTATGTGGTATGAATGAAAATGGATGATGGATTATGATATGTATGAAGTGGATAATGGAATGAAATGGATTCAGTTCATGAAATGGAATGAAGGAACATAGAGGTTGTACTGCAATTCATGACATATTTTTATTCACTTACAGCATGATATCAAATTTTGTGTTTTGACATGAAAATGAGATGGATGGAAGATGGAATGAGATGAATGAAATTTGGAATGGAGTGAAATATGAATGATGGATGAGATGGAGTATGGATGGATAAGTGAATGGAGTGAGATGAAATGAATCATAAGCACTATGGAACTGAACTTATGATTTTTATAACAGCTGCTTAGAAACAAAAATGGGAAAAGTTAGAGTGTCAGAGAGACTCTGATTTTCACCCTATCTTTTCTGTATAAACATGCCAATCAATGATTGGTTTTCATGCTTATACCTTTATTTTTATTTTTTATTTTTTTTATTTTATTTTATTTTATTTATTTTAGTTTTTTTCAAAAGAGAAATGCTTCAGAAAATTTAATAAAGTTGATGAAGAAGAGAGACTCTTCTTCATTAACTTCACATCACTATCTTCTTGGAACTTCTTGACAAACTCTTCTCTTGAGAGTGGCTTGTGGTATAGCTTCAGTCTATGACCATTCACAAGAAAAGTGACCTCCTCTTCATCTATAGTTCTGATTTTTACCGCCCCATTATCAAAAATTCGAACAATTTCATATGGCCCAAGCCAATGTGTCTAAAATTTCCCTTGAAAATCCTTGAATTTTGAATCAAACAAGAGAGCCCAGTCACCCTCTTTAAATTTCTTCTCCTTGATGTACTTGTCATGCCATCTAGCCCTTTGTTGTTGGACTAGACTTGTTTTCTGAACTGCATCTTGTCCGATCTCATCCAATTCATTAATTTGCTCCAGTCTATGCTTTTGTGCCTCCGTTAGATCAAGTCCTAGCTGAACTGCCATCTTGAATGTTTGAATTTGGAACTCTATAGGAAGCAAAACTTGCTTCCCATAAACAAGCTCATAAGGAGTATGGCCTGTTGTGTTTCTCCATGTAGTTCTATAGGCCCACAAGGCTTCAGGAAGCCTATCTACCCAATCTCTTCTATGTAGATGAACAGTCTTTGTTAGGATCCCTTCAATGACTTTATTAGTGGATTCCACTTGACCATTTGCTTGTGGATGATAAGGAGTAGATGTTCTATGTTTGATTTTGTAATTCTCCATAATTTGCTCCACTAGCCTTGATGTAAATTGAGCTCCTTGATCTGTAACAATTTCCCTTGGGACACCAAAACGAGTGAAAATATCCTCAAAAAGAAAAGTAACTACAGATGATTCATTAGCAACAATTAATGGTTTAGCTTCTACCCACTTAGTAACATAATCAGTGCAAACTAATATATATTTCTTTTGTCTTGATGGAGGACTAATAGGTCCTACAAAATCCAAAGCCCATTTTTCAAAAGGTTCAATGTGTACCTGAGGTTGTAATGGCATCTCACCTGAAGGAGAAGGTTTCCCTACCCTTTGGCAACCGTCACACCTTTTGACATACTCCTTAGCATCTTTAAACAAGGATGGCCAATAATATCCTAAGTTAAGGATCTTATAGGCTGTCCTCTTATCTGCAAAGTGTCCGCCACAAGGTTCATCATGACATGCCTTGAGAATTTCAGGCATCTCATCTTCACGAACACACCTTCTAATGATCAAATCTGGACCTGTCTTGTACAACTCATTAGCTACCCATGAATATCTTGCACTATCATTAATGATTTTTCTTTTATCCCTTGCATTCATAATTGAAGGAAATTTTCCTGAAACTAAATAATTAGCAATATCAGCAAACCATGGAGTTTGAGTAGAAACTGCAAAAAGATATTCATCAAGAAATTGATCTTCAACCGGAGTGTCATCTTTGATATTTTGAATTCTAGACAGGAAGTCAGCCACAGTGTTTTGTTTTCCAGGCCTATCTAGAATAGTAATGTTGAATTCTTGCAATAATAACAACCATCTTATAACTCTGCCATTAGTAATTGATTTATTCGTTAAGTATCTAATGGCAGAATGATCAGTGTGAATAAAAGTTTCATAGCCTGTTATATAGTGTCTAAATTTGTTTATGGCATGAACAACAGCTAAAAACTCTTTTTCAGTTACAGTATAGTTTAACTCTGCAGGAGTCAAATTTTTACTGATATAATAGATGGCATAGGGAATTAAATCTTTTTTTCCCAATACTGCTCCTAGAGCTGTATCGGAAGCATCCGTCGAGATATGAAAAGGTAACTTCCAGTTAGGTCCCCTTAATATAGGTGCTTCAGAAATTTTGGTTTTCAGGGTTTCAAAAGCTAACTGGCAATCAGAAGTCCACTTAAATTCACAATCTTTGGTGAGTAATTTGAAGAGAGGAGATGCTATTTTGTGAAGTTTTCTATAAATCTCCGATAATACCCTGTAAATCCTAGAAAACTTCTAACATCTCTTTGACAACTTGAAATGGATAGGTTAGAAATAACTTCAACTTTTGCCTCATCAACTCTAATCCCATCCCCTGAAATGTGGTGCCCTAAAACAATACCTTCAGTGAACATCATAAAACATTTTTCATGACTAAGTGAAAGGTTTGCTTCTTGACATATTTTTAAGACCTTTTCCAAGTTTTCTAAAGCCTCTTCAAATGTATCCCCATAAACTGTAAAATCATCCATGTACACCTCTACACAGTCATGTATTAGATCAGAAAAAATTCCTAATACTGCCCTTTGGAATGTTGCAGGTGCATTGCACAATCCAAATGGAAATACTCGGTAGGCATAGGTACCCCAAGGACAAGTAAATGTGGTTTTATCTTGGTCTTCAAGTGCTACTTGGATTTGATTGTAACCACTAAACCCATCCAGGAATGAAAAGTACTTTTTACCTACTAATGTATCTAATACTTGATCTATGAAAGGTAAGGGAAAATGGTCTTTAAGAGTAGCTTTATTCAGTTCTCGGTAGTCAACACACACCCTCCATTTTCCATTTTTCTTTGGCACAATTACCAAAGGAGAAACCCACTGACTATCTGAAATAGGATAGATGAAATTAACACTTAACAATTTTTGCAATTCTTCCTTGACAATTTCCCTAAGATTTGGATTCATCCGTCTTTGAGGCTGTCTGATTGGTTTGCAATTTGCCTCTATATAGATGTGATGAGTACAAGTCTTGGGAATTATCCCTTTCATGTCAGTGTATTCCCATGCATATGCAGAAGAATGTCTCTGTAATACTTTGACCAACTCTTCTTGTTGAGATTTTTCTAGGTTTTTGTTTATGTTCAAGGTTTTGCCTGGAAAAATTTCACTTGTAGAGCTGCCAAATTTGTCCATAGAATGAAGAGACATTTGCCTAGATGACAAGAACTCAATATTGGATCCCTCTTGAAATGATTCTTGTTTGTGTTCTGGAGAAGATTCAAAGTTTTCTAGAGTATTCAGAATTTGATTGTCTTCACTAATTTCTGAAATTGTGAAGAGTGGTTGTAAATATTCTTCATCCTCTATCCATTGAGTGTCATCTAGTTCTGTAATTGTCCTAGCTGGAGGATATAAAGTGAATTTATTTGTTGAACTACCATCAGAAATATACATATCACCGGACCTACAACTAATAAAGGCATCAGCTGTAGCCAACCAAGGTCTTCCTAGTATAACAGGATGGCCTCCTAGATTATTCTTGGGTGTCAGGATCATGAAATCCACAGGGTACTCCCAAGAGTCTAGGGACACCGGAATGTCTTCTATTACCCCATCTGGTCTGATCACAGATCTATCTGCTAATTGTAATAGTGTGGGTGTAAAGAGAAGATTAGGAAGTTTCAGTTTGTCCATGATTTGTCTACTCATGATATTTATTGCTGCTCCTAAGTCAATGAGTGTATTTTGAATTTCAATTCCATTGATGTGGATTTTGACAACTGGATTTCCTGGGTCAAGGTACTTTGGAATAGTAATCTTACCCATCATAATGTCTGCTATTTGTCCTACCAGTTGAATTTTCTTGGTTTCTTTTATTCTTTTTCTTGTTGTCTTCATACTCAACTCCTTTATTGTTTTGGCTAAAATTGGGATTTCCTTGATGGCTTGCAATAATGGAATTTTAATGCAAACATTTCTCAACTCATCTAAGAAATCATAATTAGGCACTATTATTTGTTTTTCTACACCTTTATCAATTTGTAGTCTTTCCGGAAAGGGAGGTATAGAAGTAGATGTGGATGGTTGCTCTAATATTGGAGTTGGATTTATTGGATCTTTTTGTTTCAATTTTTCAATGTTTTGGTCTTGAAAGGATGTATCTTCCTCAAGACTTTTATTAACCCGTAGGGAGTCTTCCTCAGAATTATCTTGTTCTTGTATGATCACAAAAGGTTTCCTCTTCTCAAGTATCCTTCCAGACCTAAGTTGAACACACTAAGGTCTAGAGGAGTAATTAAATAAGTTGGAAATTGTTGTCCTTCTATCATGTATGTATTCTGAGGGTTCTTATTATTGGGGTTTGGTATGGGCTGAGCTGGTAATTGATTGGATTTTTGAGGGAATGGTAATGGAAGTGGTTGATTTTGATGAGGTTGGTTCAGATGATGTTGTTGAGAATTTTGTTGAAAATTTTGAGGAAAATTTTGTTGAAGATTTTGTTGAGGATTTTGAGGATAAAAATGTGGATATGGTGGATAGGATGGTGGATACTGATAATATGGAGAGTATCTTTCATAGGGACCTTGTGATCCTTGTGCCCAAGCTTGAGATTGATTTTGAAATTGGGGCCAAGGTTGCTGCCAAGAATTCCAAGGTGAAGGTTGATTATACATTTGATCATGGAATCCTTGTGTCTGAGATCCCTGCCAAGGTCTTCTAGATACAAAGTTAAGAGATTCTGTGGAGTCTGTAGGAGTTTCTTCCTAAAAAATAGCCTTGAGACCAGGAAGAGAAGGACAATTCTTGGTCTCATGTTTCTCAGAACAAATAACACAGGTTTCTATAACTTTTACATCTAGAGGACACTCTCTCAAGGCATGTTTCTTCCTACATTTGGGACAAAAGATTGCCAAGGCATCAGATTCAGCCTTTTGCTTGTTTTGTATCTCGAGGGTGTCTATTTGTTCACTAAGACTCCCTAAGATGTCAGATTTAAAATCATCAAGCATATGTCCTATTTCTGATCTACTTACTGTCCCAGAAGCAGATTTACTTGCCCTTGCAAGAGCAGGATCTCTTGGACCTTTGACAGTTTTAGATTTCCCTCTAGAAAGGTTGATACATAACTCAGATATTTCAGGTAATGTGAGTTGTGATATATCCCCTTTTCCCATCATGTTAAGGATATCCAACCATTCATCCCTAATGGTTTTCAACAAAAGAGCTTTTAAAGTGTCCTGATCTAGGTTTTCCATTTGTGCCCTTTTTATGTTGTATTTAAATCTTTCCAACAAATCTTCTAAGTTTTCATCTTCTTTTGTAACATCTTGAACACTTCTTCCTTATGATTAACCGGCATACAATAATCCAAGTATCTCTCTAGAAATTCTTGTTTCATGTCTTCCCATGTTCTAATGGAACTACTGTTTAAACTCATAAACCACTTCAATGCTGCTCCTTTCAGAGTCGAAGGAAATAATTTCAATTTTTGAGCATCTTGAAGGTAGTCATAAGTCCTACACAGCACTTCAAATTTGAATAAGAAAGTTTCAGGATCCTCAGTTTTAAGTCCATAGAAGTTCGGAAGGACAGAAGGTGAAATGTTTTTCATGGTTGTATTGGTTTCTTCATCAAGTATAGGGAACCCAAAAGAGCTTCCTATTCTACCTCTTCCTCCATCCGCACCTCTACCTCCTCTTCCTCCTTCTCCTCTACCTCTACCTCTACCTCCTCCAAATAATGTATGTTCTCCATTAACAACTCCTCCTCCTCCTTCTTCTGCCATGGTTGACTCTCCTGTGGAAGTAGAAAGGTTTGTATCCTCAACAAAGGTTTTTGGATCCTCTTCTATGGCAGGTTCAGTGGATGAAGTGGAAGGTTTCTTTAATGGAATAGGTGACCTTAGATCTTCTAGAAGTCTAGGATCAGTAAAGGATGGAAGATGGGTTTGAGTTGAAGGTGTACTAGTTCTGGACCTAGATGAAACAAGTGGTGTTCTAGATATCAAACTTCTGCCTCTGCTGCTTATAAATCTTCCCCTTGAATCTCTCTCCCTACGCATAAAATTGTTTTTGGATGCTAAGAAACAAAGGTTACCTAGTTTTCACTTCCCCGGCAACGGCGCCAAATGTTGGGTCTCAATCTAGTCTCCTAAACTGAGCTCATTTAATTGTCAACCAGGATTTGTAAACTGCTGAAGTGAAATGTACCATATGTACCTAGGTGCTTGTTTCCTAATGCGTTGTATGTGGTGTTTTGTGATGTTTTTGGTCTTTTGTGATGATTTATGATGTTTTTGGTATTTTAGTGATTTTTATGTTCACAATGGAAATGTCTAGAAAACTAATGGAAAGGAGTTGGTGGTCAAAACAGAGTTAAGCCTAATGTATGGAATGGCAAATGCAATTAGAAACACTGAAGCAGAATCTGAACTATGACTAAATAAAAGCAAAAGCTTGATAATGACTTTTTAGGCAAATGACACAAACTAAACTTGAGAAATGATCACTAAATATGCAAATCCTCTAACTAAACAGTTAAACACTAATGATGCAATACTCTGTCCTAAGCTCTTTTATTCTATGATTAATTCCTAGTTCTATTCTGCAATTTAATTGAATGTCACAGAACTTATACTCAAGAAGTTATTGGATTCCAGTTCAAAGTAGTTCTTTTGAGGAAGAGCCCTGTTTATAAAAATGATGAGGAAATTGCAGAGAGGTTTCAGACCTTGTAGTGATGTTATCTTCTGTTCCTATGGTTATGGATCATTTGTAGTTTTCAGGACAAAAAGATGTTTGTGAATAATGAAGGTTGTCTTGTGAATCCTAACAACTAAAATAATCTATTGTGCAAAGGATGACAGTGTGACTATGAGATGTAAGTGCAATGAGTTAACTTAGGAATGGATCTAAGATGCTTCTAAACTAGAACAATGTTGAACTATAAGTCATCATCAAACTTGAAACAAAGTAACTGAACATGAATTAAATGCAAATGAAACTCCGGAGCATTCTAACTAACATGCATTATTCTATGAAGTTACACAATCTGTTTGTTCATCATTAATAATATTTTGGAAGAGTTCCTTCTTTTGGAAGGGGTAGAACAATTCTGACTGTGTAATTGTATGCAATTGAAAGCAAATGAACAGAAAGCAAATGAAAAACTAAGTCATCACATCCATATCCTACTCGTCATTATGATGTCTTGGGCAAGCGTTTAAGAGAAAGAACAGAGATGATACTTAGTATAAACACACAACTAAATCATTCATTATCACGGTCATGTCTTGAACTCCTTAAGGATGTCTTGGAAGAATTTCTTCTTGTGGAAGAGTGATTAGAACAAGTGTAACTGTGATAGTGAATAGCAAAAACTACAACTAATTCCTACAGTACTATAGCTATTCATCATTCATCGTTATGATCTGTTGGAAGAATGTCTTCTTGTGGAAGAACTGGAATGAATATAACTACAGTATCTAGTTAAAAACAAATACAAATTCAACTCCTATCCTAAAATACCATAGTCATTAATCATTCATCATTTTGGTCTGTTGGAAGAGTGTCTTCTTGTGGAAGAGCTAGAACGAATATGGCTACAGTAGCTAGTAAAAAACAAATACAAATTCAACTCCTATCCTACAATACCATAGTCATTAAACATTCATCATTTTAGTCTGTTGGAAGAGTGTCTTCTTGTGGAAGAACTAGAATGAATACGACTACAGTAGATAAAACAAAACAACTACCAATTCAAATGCAAAACGTAAAGGCAACTAGGAAAACTTATCTAGTTTACGCAAAAGAAATCCGTGCAAGAGGCAGGGGCCCTCTACCACTTGACGGCATTCAACTCCAAATTAAATCACGCCTTAAAAATAACTTTGTCTGCTCCATTAACGATGCAATAGTTTGAACATAACACTCTGTGTCTTCAAGGACGTAACACAGAGTTTAAACAAAATCTAGCAGCAAATCTAACATAAAATCTCCAACATAGCTCTCGGTCTCCCAAGAGTTTATAAAGAAAATGCACGTAACAATAATTACAACAATTTAGGAACAATGTCTTTCCTTATCCAAATCACGTTAGAACTCTTTGAAGTGGCTGCGTGAAGAAGAAAAGACATCTGGACTGAGATAGTCCTAGTAGGAGTCTTCCTTCATAAATGTGTTTCCCACGTTCAAAACCTTACCCAGAATTCATTTCCTCCTCCATGATGAGCAACAAACCATGTAGACACGACGTGGATCATGCCCATATGTGGTTTTCCTCAAGAGGCCACCTGGAACATACTCAAACACGAAGGTAGCTGCAGAATCGCCGGTTAGCTACGGAATGTCTGCATTCTGCAGCTAGTTCCGGTCAAAATGCTTAACAATGGCAAAAATCACAAAATTCAACAAGTCAGTCATGTAAACCATTCTAGAAGTAATTTTAACTATATTTATTGATCAATTGGGTTTAAGATAGAAATGGACAAGGGAAAATGAGGTAAAATGAGGTGAAGGAAAGCACAATTTTGAGGCTCAACAGAAGCAGTGGCCTTGTCAAGAGCCAAAGAAGAATTAGTAATTAAGTTTCTCTTTGAACTATTCGTACGATACGGCTTGCCAAGGGAAGTGATAACCGATGGGGGGGGGAAAATTCACAAGCAATAAGATCACATCTACCTTAAGAAATCACCATATCATTCATAGAGTTGCATCTCCTTACCACCTGCAAGCCAATGGGCAAGTCGAAAGCACTAACAAAGTATTGGAGGCAATCCTTACCAACACAGTAGTAGCACACCGTCGGGAATGGGCCACTAGACTACCAAAAGCCTTATGGGCTTATCAAATAACCTAGCGAAATACCACTAGATATTCACCATATCAGCTAGTATTTGGGAGAGAACCTATCTTCCCTATTGAGTTCGAAATTAAAAATCTGAGAACAACCCAGGAAGTGGGATTGGACTTAACAAAAGCTCAAGCTAAAAGACTCCAGCAAATAAATGAACTAGATGAAATTCGACTGCTTGCCCTACAACGCACAACAATCATTCAACAACAATGAGCCAAGTGGCACAACAACTTAATAAATAGGAAGGTATTTCAAAAAGGATATTTGGAACTCCTTTATGACTCCAGATTCCAAGACTTTCTAGGAATACTACAAACAAGGTGGCTCGTTCCATATGAGATTCTAAGTACATAACAATGGTACCCTCACCTTGACCACCATAGATGGTTCTGGTTCAACATTTCGAGTTAACGGGCACATAGTACGCCTCTATCGCAAGCCTCTCACAAAAGAATATTTCTGTCAACAGGCACGAAAAAATCCCACCATTCAAGTTGTGGTGCAAGGGGGTGAAAACCCCACAAACTCATGTACATGAGAGGTTTGACAACATCACTTGTAAATAATGTACATAATTGTTTTGTCTTGTTGTACATTCTTCCCATTTGCATTTCATTTTCCTTGTAATATTTTGTTTTTATTGTTTTTCAATTCGAAAACAACTGTTGTTCTATATTTGAATGACTACTGTTCAAATTGAACATCCATCAGTGTCTTTTCAATTTTTGTTGTTCGATTCGCGGACAGCTACTGTTCAATATTTGAACAACTGCTGTTCGGTTGAATTGAATATCTAGTGACTGTGTTTTCTTTTTTGTTGTTCAATTCAGAGACAACTGTCGTTCAATCTCTAAATAGCTACTGCTCAATTGAATAGCCATATGCGGTGTTTTTATTTTTTGTTGTTCAATTCTAAAACGGCCGCTGATTCAACAAAAATTGAACAGTCATTTTTTTACGTTTTTTAACTTTGATGTTCAATTTGTGAACAATTGTTGTTCAGTATTTGAAATACTGTTGTTCAGCCGAGCTGAACAACTGTTCATTTGTGTTTTTATTTTTTCTGTTCAATTCGAGAACAACTACTATTCAATTTTTGAACAACCGCGGTTCAACCAAATTGAACAGCTTTTTGCTGTGTTTTTAATTTTACTGTTCAATTCGTGGACAACTGCTATTCAATTTTTTGAACGGACGCGGTTCAACCAAATTGAACATATTTTTTCTGTTTTTTTAATTTTGTTGTTCAATTCGTGGACAGCTATTGTTCAATTTTTGAACGACTGCGGTTCAACCAAATTGAATAGCTTTTTGCTGTGTTTTTAATTTTGTTTTTCAATTCATGGATAGCTACTGTTTAATTTTTGAACGGCCGTAGTTCAACCAAATTGAACAGATTTTTGTTGTGTTTTTAATTTTTCTGTTCAATTCGTGGATAGTTGTTGTTCAGTTTTTGAACAGCTTCCGATTCAACCACAATTGAACAGTCGTTTCACATTTTTCAATTTGTTGTTCAATTCCTGAACAACTGCTATTCATTTCTTGGATGGATGTTGTTCGGACGAACTGAACAGCTGTTCACTGTTGTGTTTTTATTTTTACTATTCAATTCGGGAACAACTACTGTTCCATCTTTGAATGGTTGCTATTCATTCGAATTGAACAACCATTTTTTAGCGTTTTTTTTAATTCCGAGAAATCTTTGAACAAATGTTGCTCAATCTCTAATCAGCTGTTGTCCGACAAAATTAAATATCCATTCTTTTTATAATTGAGTAAATTTGAGTAGGGAATGGCCGTTGGAAGAGAGAGGGAAAATGGTAAAATTACAAATATGATGACCCTTTGGCTCTATAATTCTTAAACAGGAAGCTGAAATTATGCACACATGAAATAAAAGGCTAAGTCACCCACAGTTCAAATATGATATCAAACAATTCAAGACCTTATGATGATATGTCTTTTGCACTATTCGAGTAATATGTCCCTACAACATGAAGAAATGGAACAAGGGGTATTAATGGTATTAGTTTTTTTCCGCTTCTTTCACCATCCCTCACTCTTAAGGAGTCAATGAGCCTCCCTTAACAATCATTATGTGTTCATGCAAATCTTTAAGAGGATGGGGGGTCTCATTACGAGCCAACCTACCATGATCATAAGGATTTAGCAAGTGACATGCCCATTATGGCTACCACACCAGCGTAATGACCTTCTCATCTACTAGAAGGAAAAGAGGTCTCATCACGAGCCAGCCTGATCACTCTGTTACAATTGTAGTGAATGGCATTATGACTATCTGGCCACCACACTAGCACAGTGACCTCCTTATAGATCAAAATGTTACAATTCGAAAGGAAGTACTACATTTACATGAAAATCTTAGGAGAGGATAGGGGGTCTCATCACGAGCCAACCTACCATGTTCATAAGAGTGTAGAAATTGACATGCCCATTATGGCCACCACACCAGGGTAATGACCTTCTTAATAACTTGAAGGACAGTAGGTCTCATCACGAGCCAACCTGATCACTTTGCTACAACTCTAGTGAGTGGCACCATGGTTACCTGGCCACCATACCAATATGGTGATCTCTCCATAAAATTGGCAAAACAACTATTCTTACATAAGGATCTTGGCTCATATTTCGGGTTAAAATAGAAACCCTGTTGAGGCTATGAATGCCTGCTGGCAGTAGTGGCTCTGCTTGCGATATAAGATAATGCTCCTTCAATAGCCAATTTCTTTTATATACACCTTGTATTCCATTTTTTTTTCAACCACAAAGCTATTACTCGAATTAGTAACAATCATGACTTACCATAAGAATAACTAACAAATATATGTTTACATATTTTGAACTTTGGAATGACAACGCCAATCATTACTTGACTCGGTCTTGCTTCCGTCATAACTTTTCAGTCATGCAAGGACATCATATCACAATAATGGCTATGATATTTCCTCTTGCTTTCTGGTCACTTCCGCACAAGATATAATTATGAAAAATTCTAAATCTGACCTTTTTACCGCATATGTAGTAATTACTCAACCACCAATCCTTCACACGTAGTTTATCATTACCAAATTCTGACATTACCCTGTCCGCATTCATAAGCGACCAAATCTCCTATACTTGAGGGCGTGGGCACCCTTTCTTTGAGGGAGGGGGTGTAATTGGCCTTAATTCGGCAAGCATGTGAGATCCCTGCACAAATCTTGTCAGACGCATCGATAAGACCAGAGTAACACTACAATTAAGGCATGAATATTATCTACGTAGAGCTACAATCTCTTTTCCTCTTGTAGATGACATTCAGTCAAAACAACAGAGCCAAGAAGAAAAATAATCAAAGGAAAAGAGCATATCAGTTATGGGAGGAAAGACCCTTCGAAGCGAGCTTGCAAACTTTTCGATTTCAGAGGCAGCGAATGCCATCCTCCAGTGAGCTAGATGGCTGACATATGTACACAGACTTCAAGGATTCAACACGATAATTGCAATCGAATTTCTGCAAAATCTACAGGAAGGAAAAACCAGAGTTAGCGACGGAATTATACTAGTTACAGAGGAAATTATCGCGAAAGTTTCTGGAATACCAGCGCAAGGAGAAAGATGGGCAGAAAAGCATCTCCTCCTGAGAGAAGCAGTAGCAGTATACCAAGACTCGGATGAACCGTTGGAACGAAAAAATAGAGGGATTAACCCTGCCTCTTTACACCATCCATGGCAGGAGCTAGCGACATTCATCCAAAAGTTTATTACATGTTAAGGATGTTGGGATGTGGTAAAACCTCGACAACTCAAAATTTTAGCTGCACTTAAACAAAAAATTTCAATTAATCTTCTTGCCTTTTTGAATTCCATATTGCATGATATTGTTGTTCGATTGAGGAAGGCCAAGAATCCCTAAGAAGTGGTTAGTCACTAGGGCTTAATAAAACTAATCATCATTCATGAGCTATATAGGCAGAAGATGGCATGGGATAATTTCATCAAACCCGAGGCACATGAACCAAAATTAAACCCTGATGGAACCAAAATTGAGCCCCCTAGGGTAAATCCTCCAAGAAGAAAAAGAACCCAAACCTCAAATTCAGAGCCAAGCAGGAAAAAACGGCCCAGGACACCCTAAGGAACCTCAAACCTCATGGAGGAAGCAAAACCATCCCATACACCCTTGCAGGAATTCGAGGAGGAAATGGCCCGAGTCCTAGGACAAATAAGGACAAACTATGAATTGAGAAACCCATTGGAAGCAGGGGAGCAAGAGGAACTTGTTGATAAAACCGCCACCCCCAGCAGCTCTGGTCACACTAACGTCCTACCTGACCAAGAGGAACCAAGAGATGATGAGGCTATGTCTCCTATTGATAATTACGAAGTGTATAGTGATGGAAAAGTAGAGGAGAGATTGGAATTATAGGATTATTCAGGTGACACTGTCCTTGTGGAGAAAAGCACACACAGAGAGATAGCCCCTTTTTCACCAGGAGGTAGCATCGCTCCTCCTAGTCAAGACCCTCACATTGAGGTCAATTCTAAAGATGTAATCAGAAACACCATTCTAGACGCTATCCCTGAAAAAGAAAATTCCGCTCCCCTATCACCTGCTGAAATAAGAACAGGTGAAGGTTCAGATGAAAGGAGAAGTGAGAAAATATGAAGGACCTGCAAGAGATTGAAAAAAATGGTAAAATATATGAGGAAACAACTGAAAAAAGAAAGAAGGGCCCTGAATCCAAGGACAAAAACCTCTATTGCAGGATCTCAAATAGAACCAGTAAATACTGGCGAAAGTGAAATGCAAACTGACTTAGCCGACACCATGGAAAATGGAATAAAAACCAATTTGATAACTACTACTGAAACTGAAATGCAGACCAACCTGGCAGACACCACCGAGGCTGAAGTGTAGATGGAACTAGAAAACATCATTGAAGCCTCGACCCAAACTGAGCATAAGGTTATAAAGGAAAAGGGGACCCAAACAGAGGAATCCCCTGCCTATGCCCATCTAGTAGAGATAGCTGCCAACCAAAGATTACGAAATGAACTAGTGCAAATGCATAATGAACTAACATAGTGCAGGAAGGAGGTGGTGCCATTACAATAATATCAGGCACTGCAAAGGAAGTTCACTGATCACTTCGTCACTAAAGATGAGACATTCGCCCAACTTAGAGGAGAGTAGGCAAAGGTTAAAGTGGTACAAGAGCATGTAGAGCAAGCTAAGAAGAAAATATCTAAAATTTTCTCTCTATATAATGATGCTCTATCATGCAGAGCTTCGGCAACCAACTATGACTTGTTCCTAACAGAACGATATTTACTCAAAATTTAAAGTTGTCAAGGCAGGGAAACCCACTACCTTCAGGACCATAGAAGAATTTGTCCAATGTTTTAACGATCAGGATGAGCAGGTCCAACGCCTCTTGTGTGAGCTTTACATGCATAAATTCTTCCTAGAAGAAGACACAGACATCAACCCTAGCCCCTTCATAGGGGATGTACAACTGCAAGCCTTCCTTCATTTTCTAAAACCAGATCAGGTGGGACAAAGCCTACGACATCTTCCAGAAAAGATAGAATAGTCTAGATTTATGGTTCAAGGGGGAGCCTATGAAACCCCTGCAACCGATCATCCAACACAAAAACTTCATGAGAAGGCCAGGTGTGAGGACTAGGCTGGGACCCATCCATAAAGATATCATAGAAAATGTAAGATAATACTTTGAGGACATTCGTGAAGCGGCCTTATCAACAACCAAGAAAATATGGATGGCCTCCACAAACAATGTGAAGAATAGGGAGCCATTCAATTACATGAATTTCAAGGTTGCTGCCTCCAAATTCCTTTCATATAGCAGCCTAGTCTACAACATGGGGCCTACCTGGTTGGGATGCAGATATAGAAACTTTCTCCTCTGGCATCATCCCGAGGATTATAATCGCAATTAAGAATTACCAGAAGGAGCCACAGGCGCTACCTTTGCACTCATGAAACGAAAACAAGGCTTCAAAGCATACAACGAAAAGGCCTACCCTGTCTACTCCTTAACACAACTACATCTCAATCATCTATTTGCATGAGGACATGCAGCTAGGTAAGTAGGGGAGTATGTTGGGCCAAAATTAAAGTATGATTCTCACCCTGTAAGTACTTAAAATTATGTTATAATTTTGGGGGAATCCCTCTTCATATTAACAATAAAGAATAAAAGATTATGAAAATAAGAAAAATTGGACTAATCATGAAAAGGATGTTTTTGTAATAGAAAATTGACTTCTCTTATCTCCGCATGTAGGAAGGAAGAATGCCTGGACCAATAGGAAATGGAAGCCAACCAACGGCCGCAAGCATACAAAATCCTAGTAATTCCTAGCGGCTGGTAGAAGCCAGACAGACAAATTCGAGTCCAAGAACTCAAACAATAGCCACATGCAGCGGGCTGTCATTTGGAAAACACTTTAGAATTTTTGAAATCACCTTTAAAAGGGAAAGGACAGAGGAGAAGGGGAGTCAGACACAAGAAAGGAAATTCATTCTGTAATAGGAAAATCAGAAACAGTCTAATTGTGTTTTTGTAACATCACTGGATGTAATATAGAGCTTTGAACAATCATCTTTTGAAGTTTTTACGGTGCTAGGGCTTTTGGTCGTCTGGGCTCAACCTATGGAAGCTCCACGCAATTTTTCATACTCTGTGTAGTTTCAAAACCAATGCTTAAGAATCTGATGCAGTTGTAAATTATATTTCCATTCAATACAAATATAGTTCTCTTTCTTCAGGATTGTTACAAACTGCGTTCTTAAAGTAGGACAACCGCAATCATATTTTATGACTTACGACAATGCTTTGTTATCAATAGATAGTTCCAATTCTTTTAATACCATTTCATTTGAATTACAGATGGTAGAATAAGTTTATTTCAATATTATCTATCTTTATGAATTGCGTTCTCCTTCTAGCATAATGAATCATTCAACCATCGATCAATGTTGATTAATTATGTCATAAAGAGAACTCCATTGCAAAATTACTTAATTACTTACTGTACAAGTTATTTAATTCTCTTCAGTCATACTGCTATTCCATTACTATTCAGCTTAGTTATCCTGTTGTTCCATTACCGCTCAGCTAGTTATACTGTTGTTCCATTATTTCTTATTTAGCTAAACTGTTGATTCAATTCAATTCCATTACTGATTAGCTTAGTTAGACTTTTGTTCCATTCAATTCCATTGCTATTCAGTTGATTGTCGAATTCAATTCCATGTCTGCTTGGTTTCTCTAGATTTATGTTCGGTTTAGTTAAGTTGTTGTTTAATTCCATTAGATAAATGCAAAATCCTGTTTCTCAATCTTAGGTTAAAAACCTATCCAAGCCACCCCTCATAGGATAAGCAAGCTCAGAAAGTTAGTAAATTATTCCTCATAAGTGACAAAGAACATCTATTAGACGAACTGACTCACATATATTGTGCCAACACTCTTGGAATAAAAAGATTACCCCGAGTTGATAATTAAATTATAAAGCACTAGAGTTGTCAACAAAAAGTCACCTCTTTCAGCACCAACATCCACCCAGAACACCTCTGCATTACCAGCATTCGATCCATCATCAGTTCTTAACATACAAATCTCATCACCACTCCATATGCACAATTCATCACCGCACACCTCGCTCATGTCCAAGGACCACCCCACCCACACTCCGTCCACCTCTGCAACCATTTCAGATCTGATACCACTAGGGACTCTAAAGAATGTTGATATCGAGGCAGAGGTTAACTTGGGTATAGTTGGAGTACCTGATGTTGACCAAAATATAGTGGGACAGGGCACCTTTTTAGAGTTATTAATCTAGGAAGGGTCCCTTATTTCCGATACAACCCCCACCACACCAGAGCCAAATCCTTTCCAACAATCTAATTTATTGATGCAATAGTTCATGCCATCTACTAGCCTACATATTCCTGAACCCTAGCCACCACAGAAAAATCAACGAACATCTCCACAGGGACATTCTGAAAGATCAATCGCTAGCGGACAACCGCTTAGAGAAAAACATCCAAACTAAGAGATGTCGAGCCATGGGACACATGCAAAGCCAAGGACCTAGCCAACTGTTTAGTTTCATCCAGATGGAAGCACGACAAGTAGAGGGTCTAAACAACGACCTATTGCAGATATTTGAGAAGCAACAACAACAATTTATTGTGCTTACTGATGAGCGCAATCAACACCAAGGTGAGAAGGATAACCTACTATAGAAACTAGACCAAGTAATAGAGGTATTTAAGGACATATGGCCGACCGTCACTTCCCTGGATAGCAAAACACCCACAGAAATTTCATCATGCTTGATGTTCAAAATATACATTTGAGTCAAAATGGCATGTACAAGCCTGGACCTAGCAAACCAGGAGCTGAAAGAGGCACTGGCGGCAAGACCAACATTACCAGATCCCTCTACAGTATATGTCGAGAAAGTAGCGGAGAGGCAAAGAGAAATGAATAACATAAAGGACACACTTGGAACAATAGACAAGGAAGCATATAGCCTATTGGAGCTACTACATGAATTCTCAAATTCTCTAACAATGAAGGCATGCCCAGTTTCCGAGCAACTGCAGAAGATTGTTCTTGAAATCAGGGGGACCACAGATCCGGTCAGCAAAACCCAACTGTATGACCAAGTAGACATATTTGATAAAAAATTCAGGCCATCAAGGAACACTCATCAACAAAAAAGTAACTTCTCAGGGACCTACAACAACCTGTGAAGCAAAAAGCAGAGGAAATTCAGCAACTGGCGGCTGAAGCCGGACCCAAAATCCAGGAAGTGTTCAACAAAATGATGCAAGTAATGGATGTGAATCAGGCTGATAGAATTGTCAATGAAATGGAGCCTATGATCAAGGCATGGCATCAAGCCATATCTGAGTTCATAGAGCTCAGAACATAAATAATGAACAAGGTTCTCGAGTTGGGGCCTTTGTTGGAACAGGGAAAACTGAAACAAGAAAAGACAGAGACGGAAGCAACAAGAGAAACTAGGCCAGCACTGGAAGTCAACAGACCACCAGAAGTTGCAGCAACAGGAAAATATTGACTCGGGATGAGTCGATAGCATGTGGTCGGGACCTGTCAGGGCCTTTTTTTTAGACAGAATATTTTTTGAGTTGCGGAAAGTCGGAAGACATGTGGTGATGTGTAGACAGATAATGTCACAAATGGCAGAGATGGGAGACAAGAAAAAAATATTAGAACTCCCAGTGATGAAGAAGAAACAGAAGGCAGCGGAGCGCAAGGGGAAAAAGGAGTGCAAAAGGGGGAAATACTGACAATGTTAGTTGGTAGGAACAAATAGGCAGGTAAGAAGCGACTCTGGAGTTAGTTATTCAGTCAAAGAGAGAGGCGAATAGGAGCGTAGAGCCTAGGGAGAGCTCTATGGAGCCTTTTGTATTGAAATGAACTTTAATAGACTCTGTGGAGTATGTTTATGCTATTTTGAGCCAATATTAATGGAATCGGGTTGTTGTTGTGCTATATATTGTGAATTGGTTGATACTTGATTGATTATGATGAATGTATGCCTATTTTAAAATTTTAATTCGGTACTCTGAACATGTGCGCTGAATGATAGATTACTTCTTAGAATTGTGATACATTTATGTCTTCTATATGCTTGTAAATATGATCTTTGATAGTAATCTTTCCTCGATGCCAATGATCTAGCCTCTAAACTTAGTAAGGTTGCGACACCCCTCGAGTGAGAATCCCTACTCCCTCAAGAAGGGCGAGAATGCCGACGTTGTTCTAGACTACAGGGGAAACCTTTTTGGCCTCAAGCATGAACTTGGGTCTTGCTCGGGGACCTCATTTTTTTCCAACAATCTCTGGCTTGAGAGATAGAGAATTTTGTCACCTGAAACCGTAGAGAGCCCACGGTGGCCATTTTCTTATCAAAGTTTTGTACAAAATCTTGAGCCACGACATAATCATAGCCATCAAATTTAAATAAGAAGGGAAGAAAACTATTTTCCTTCAACATAGGCAGACTATCCTCATATTCCATTATCCCTTACAATTCTTTCATGGACTAGGGATTGATTCAAACTAGTTCCATAATGGTCAAGGATTATTACCACTCTTTGTCCCCTAATTCGTTCAGAATTTCAACTATAGAATTCCAAAGAAACCCCTCACAACATATAATATTTGATATTCAGAGAGTGCAAGTTGACTATCTTGATAACCCACAATCTATACATTCACTGATAACTCGAAATACATGCATTAGCTACTCAATTCATGATATGAAAACATATCATCCAACTTAAATCGTTTATTAAAATAAATTCCATCTTGTCTGTACAAAAATCTGGTTTGGTAGGTCATGGATTCGACATAATTTCCAAGGCAAGTTAATAATGATGATTAGAGGTGGCGGCTGTAACGGTCAGACTTTCTAGAAATGAATGAACAATTCGCACATGGTGAAGGAAAAACAATTTAAAAGGTAACAAGGGTCGGATATGATTAACAAATAGTGAAATTACCTTTACACATGCACCTAATCCTTATCATGAATTTAATTGGAAATGGTAATGCTTGTTATAGTAAGGTTATCTAGGCCTATATTATTCTTGCAATTTAAACAATCATTCATTTTAGGCTAACGATAATGATGTCATTTTAAACATAAATACGAAGGTAATTGCTTTCACAAATGGGGATCATATCTCAAATAAAAATTTGAAGTCAATTTAATGATGCTATGTGATCACAACATAATTCTTGCACTACAACAGGGTTCCTACACTTGAACAAGGCCTCCTGTACTGGAATACTAGTATTCCTGCACAAGAATGTTGTAGTTCCTGTACTGTGATTCCTAATGATATAAGAGGATTCTTGCACTTGTCATAAAAAAAAAATATTTTTAATCAAATCATATACGTTACAAACATGCTAGATTTACAAATGAATTGCAGAATTAAAGGAGTTTTCTTTATCACCAGTTTTAGGTGTCACTGTGTTTCTTGATATGATCAAATAAGGTCTTCAGAAATTTATTAGATCCTGCAAAAATACATGAGGGAAAAAAAGAAGCAGGACATGGGTATTTAGAAAAGGAAAGAAGATCATTAGGGACACTTAGAGTAAGGTAAATCAACTAGGGGGATATAAGAAAAGGGGAATAGGAAAAAAAAAATTGGTATTAGAGGGAAAATAGAAATTGGTAGTAGCAACACATGTAGTAGGTTACTAATGTGTTAGGAACTCAGTTGCAAGCATTCATATTTGGAACTTGTTAGTTCAATTTCCATAGTTTCTTTTTGGGGTCTTAACCTTGATGAGGATTTTGCAGAAGATCACCTTCAGAATTATTCTTGGCATTAGGGGAATTTTGAGGTCTAAAATGGGCCTTCTGAGGAAATAATAAAATAATAGCTAAACCAATAAAATAATATTTATGAATTTGTAATTCAATTTTTGCACCACAATCCATGTAACCATAGTTAAATTCAATTCAAAAGTTGTACCAAAATAAAATTAATAAAAAAATTGTATTGATGTGACTATAAATAAGAATGGCTTTTCAAGAAAAAATCATTATCGTTGAACAAATAATGCTTTTGTACTTTGTACTTAAATAAATTAAAATAAAATATAAATATAAATTTATAAATTCTTAATTATATTATTTTCTATTAATTAAAATTTATATTATTTAAATTGTATAATAACATGTAATTAATATACTATATCAAAATAATATAATATAATATAATAAATGTATAGATATATGGATTGTTTCTTTCAAGAAATATGAAATGACAATAATATTATTTTATTCAAAAAGTGTGAATTGATATTTATTATGAGTACTTTACTTTATGACTTTAAAATTACTTAGAGCACTACCATGGTTAACCATGAGTTTTTATCCACCATTGAGAATATGACAAGTAAGTACCTTTCACTCAAGCAATGCCACCTCAACCATTAGGGATGATTTTATCTCCTAAAATGTGATTGGTTCTCATAAGTGAATTTTGATTGTACATTTTCCTTAGGAGGCCCATTTTAGACCTCAAAATTTCCCTAATGGAATAATTTTTTTGTGCATGACCATAGTGAAATGGACGAGACAAGAATAACATTGAAATAGAATTCAAATAGTTTTTATTCCCAGATAAACTTGAAAAAGAGCCTAGACAAGTATAGGTAAAAACACGATAAGCGTCGATTTGATCGAGTTTGGAAGAATGGAGGAACTAAACCTTTAGAAGTTGAATTACTGAAAGTGATCTTTTGGGGTCCAAAATATTTTCAGTGGGGAAGAGTGATCAGGAGCTAAATTTTTTCTCAAAAATTCAAAGTCGTTGGATTGGTGTGGAACATAAACGACCACGTAAATCTTGTCATCTTGATTCTGGTGCAAATCGTTTTGTGGAAAAACAATATCGTATGCTCAAGATATCACATTCTGTCCATTTTCCTAAATAGGTGAATTTGGAAAAAAATTGTGCAAACAGGGAGCCCAGTTAGCAGTTCGTACTGCTGACGTGGCATGCTGACTGGGCAGGTCAACGAGCTAGTCAACTATACCTCTGACGAATAGTGGGCTTCCAAGTGGAATTGCGTGATTGGTGTGTTTTGTCATGGTTTTATTGGTCGTTGGGAGACCAATGAGGAGGAGACACATGGCTTAGCCTGGGGCCGCCACATGCCCCCCTCACGGTGTATCAAAATTTTGGGTTTATTGACCGGATGGACCGAGAGGAGGTCGAACAGAAGACCTCTGCCGAACAAATTAGCACACATACCAACTCTCCTAAAGGATGAATATTAACCATATATGCATGCCACATATATTTAAATTTTAATGTATGTGCCATTGGGGGCAAGTGGGGACCAACCATTAAACCAGAACCTGCATATGACCTAGACCCAGGATCGAGGGTGGAGTGCAGGAGGCACTAGCATTAAAAATGTCATTAATTTAATTAAACAAAATTAATTAGCACTAATTCAAATAATGGGCGCTCTTAATGAAATTAACCATCCCACAATATGTGCTGTCGGTTTGCAAAAATGTAGGATAGTTTGCTAAATTTCGGGCGGATTTGTACGACCGACCCAGATTTTGTGCAATTTGTGGAGCGAATAGTGGGAAAACTAGGAGAGGTCATAAATCCTTCAGTTTTTGACCAAATTGGATGAAAAAAGAGGCTAAGGTACCATTTTGTACTATTCTGGACTCAATGGAACAGGTCTCAGCATCCATAGAGCACTCTAGATAGGATTTTTTTCAGATTGAAGCCTAAGGGTGCTATGATCAACCATGGTGTTGAAACAACTTATGAAGAATTTTGATGATTAATATGGCCTTGCAGGGGTTGTATATTCTCTATATTCTTTTTGAAACATCAAATGCATCAGAGTTGTAACCTCTCATTCTTCTTTCCTCTTTATGTCTTTGAAGGAGATACTTTTTCATGTGCTAGAAGGTGTTTGTGGTGCAATTGTAGCTCTTTGAAGTTGGAGTTTAGGATCTTGATGTAGACGCCTATTTTTGTTGTGTTTACATGCTTGAATTAAAGTTAGCATGCTCATGGGATGATGTTCTCGCAGCAATATGTTTCTTTGTAGGAGAAAATAATCATTCCTTTATTCAACATTTCTTGTACTCCTCTTTACAAATCATTGAGCATAATGAGAAGGGATCATGCCATTAGAGTTGATCCAAGGAGATGTAGCCCAAGAGGGGTGAACTCCTTAAAAAATGGATGGTGTAAGACTATTGATTACATTCTTCCATTTTATGTTTGATTTCATGTAAAAGAATTCATGAACATAAATTAACAAAAAAACACATAAAACCACCTACTTATACTTTCCATTTGAAGGACAAACCTTAGTCACAATTTTTTTTTTAAATTCTGAAGAGGATATTAGTGTAGAATAAATAATATTTCCATTCAGATCATTAGCATTCATATTATCCATTTTATTTTCCAACCCAATAGTCATATCATCTGTAGATCAAAATCTGCTATTCTAGAATTACATTGGATTCCTTTACCACATCTAGATTGATTCTGTGAGAACTTCCTGGATAAGTCACAAATTTGTTCAAAATAATTTTGAGAAATATCTCCTTATCCTAAAAATTTCAGATTATATCTAGCATCATCAGTAAGTCCTTGTAAAAACAAGGTTCTACCAATACTTAGATCAAATTTATGTTTCGACCTTTGAAGGATATATAAAAATATTTCTAAATAATATTCCAAGGTCTCATCTTCACCTTGTGAAATAGTAAAAATCTCATCCTGAATTTCTCTCATCTTTCAATATTCCTGGTATTTAGTTTAAAACACCTTCTTCATTTTTTCCCAAGAAGCTATAGTATTCCCTCTTATTCCCATGAACCATTGTAAAGTTGAATCCTTGAGATTTGCAGGGAAAGGTCTTAGCTTCTAGGCATCTGAAGAATAATCATAACTCCTGCACAGTATATCAAATTCAAATAGAAAATAATCTGGATCTTCATGCACTTTACCATGGAAATGGGGAAGAACAGATGGTGGAATATTCTTCATTTGAACTATTGCATGCAGATCCACAATTAGAAAGCCAAAGGTAGTTTGTTCTTTAATTTGTTGATTCTCCCCAGTCCCCTCAGCATGGTCTTCATGATCTTCCATTTTCCTTCCTCTAATCAGGCCACTCCCAACATAATGTGAAGTTTGACATGGTTCAAATTGATCTTTTGGGCCCAAGTAGTCTCATTTTTCCCTCCCACTTTTTTTGAAATTCCTGGACTATTGTTTCCAGAGTCCAGATGAATAGTACATGCGTGGTGGGTTTGTGTTTGCTTGGAATTTCTGCCTGTAATAGAATGCCCAACATGAGAAAAACTTTCCAATTGATTACTATTTCCATTTCCCTTATTAGGCTTCAAACCCATACCTCTCCTAGTAATACATTTTAAGAGAAATACACCAGAAATAACCAAGAAAACTAGAAGAAAAACTTGTGGAAACAAATCAAATCAAATGCTGCAGTTGAAATAAAAAATATTTCTACAAAAAACAAATAAATTCCAATGAAATTCCTTCAAACAATAGAAGCACACTGTGTTGAAAAAATAGAAGCAAAATTACCTATATTGCAGAAAAAAAAAACAAAATTTTTACCAGAATTACTATCGAATATTATGCTCCTCCAATCATTGTGATCAACTCTATGTAGTCTACACAAAGACCCAACGGTAATAAAAATAAGAGTAAGAAATATACTGCTCCTTCTAAAGAGCAGAACACAACCCAGAACAATCCAAATAAAAAATCCACTGCTAAACCTGAGAAGGTAAAGGAACAAATTGTCAAGTTCCCTTGTAGGATATGCACTGAGGACCATATGAATTATAAATGCCCTTGTCTTCAAGAGTGCACAGACTTCCTTGCACAAAATGAAACTGGTCGGATCCCTGCAATCCTTAACAACCATTTTCATACTCAACAATAACAACATCTTTTATCAAACACACCACCATCTCTGTAAGGGAGCAGTGTTGGTTCGCATCCACCTCCTCCTAGAGAGGGATCATTAATATTTTACACTTTTGAATTAGTGATCTGCAAACCTGAGCCAAGAATTATGGAAATCCCATCCCTAATGCTTCAGACACTTCCTCGAGCTCTATTCGACCATTTCCTAATTATCTACATATCGAAAGGCCTGTTGCTAACCCTATGATTCGTCCCCTTAAAGGGACACTTCGACGAATGATGCATAATATCTCTACATGTTCTATCAAAAACTCTAACATCATAGAATATATGACGCTAGTACCCTCTGCTATTTCTGCCCTCAAAGTATAATTACAAACTTTCCGAGTACAACATAAAGCTTTTCTTTTAGCGAATGGTGGGATTGATCATCAAACTCCAATCTAGTGATTTTCGACATGGAAAAGAGTAATCCTCACCTATCCCATCATATTTCATTTCAAGTGTAGGTCATGGCGAATGGAAAATTCATTCACTGAACTGTCATTGATGAAGGTGCATCAACATGTGTAATTTCTACTTCCTGTTGGATCGCCTTGGGTTCGCCTACTCTCTCACCGCCATCAAATTCCCTCAAATATTTTGATGGTCACACCTTCATCCCCGAAGGATACCTTGCTAGCTACCTCATCACTCTAAGTGGGAAAACTGTAACGGTGGATATTTAAGCCATAGATATCCATCTCGACTATAATTTTATTTTTTTCCACAATTGGACTTATGCCATGACATTCGACATTGTTGCTTCGATCTTCCGACTCATCCTCTTCCCTTTGGATGGGAAAATTGTCATAATGGATCAAATATTCTTCTATGCCTTAGATTAATCCTTGTTACCTAGAAACAATGTGCCCTTAGTGGGTGGCATACCCGACTCTATTGTCAATGTTGGGACCGTTCTTTTGAAGGGTTTCTCATTTTTAATATGTTTTCCTCTCCTGTCACCCAAGGTTCCACATACGACCTCAATGGTATCTACCATTTTTAATTGCCCAGTTGATCCCTAGATTCTCCTAGCATCTTCGACCATTGATTCCTATGGAGAATATATGCCACTATCACCAGTTGAATTGGCTTATCAAGCCATTCAATCTGCATCTGACTCTCTCACTGATTTGGTTATTACTGATTGTACCACTTTCTCTCCCATCGTCTATCCCTTTACCGATATCCTTAATGAAGTACTGCCTTTTTATGAAGATATTTGGGAGGTCATGTCTTTAGACGAGAAACCCTAGGATAATTTTCATCATCGCGCTTCAGTCTCTACACCATCTGACTCGAACAAAACATATTTACAATTCCTACCTTTTGACCAACCTGAGATTTTTCCTTCTGCGTATATGACTATCCAAAATATCATTACAGAGGTTAAGTTGGGTAACCCGTCCAAAAGTATAATCATAAATATCTCAGTCAAAACAAGTATCATGGGAAATATTCATATTGGAGGTGACTGCACTCCTGAGGAAATTGTGAGATTCGCCTACCTCTTTAAGGAATTATGTGATGTATTGTCTTGGTCTTATGAGGAAATTCCCGGTATAGACTCATCTATTGTCGAGCATGAGATCAAGACTCTTGAATATGTCAGGCTTGTCTGACAACCACTTCGACCTGTGCACCCACGCAAAACAATTTCCATCAAAACTGAAGTCAAAAATATGTTGAGTGATGGTTTCATCTATCCTGTTTCTTTAACAGAATGGGTATCTAATATGGTCCCCATAGATAAGAAAAAAGGTACCATCCACGTATGCGTTGACTAGCACGATTTGAACGCGAGTTGTGAATTTTTCTCCTTTATGGACGACTTCTCAGGATATAACCATATTTCTATCAAACCAACCGACAACCATTAAAACAATTTCATCTATCCTTGGGACACCTTTGCATATCGTAATATCCCTTTTGGTCTCAATAATGCAACTGAAACCTTTCAGAAAGCTATGGACTATGCCTTTTATGATATTAGACACATTGTTCAGGAATACTTGGATGACCTTCCTGCTCATTCCAAGAAGTGAACCCAACACCTAGCTCACTTCTGAATTATATTTCTTAGGTGTAGGTTCTGTAACATTCGTTTGAATCTTCATAAGTGCATATTATTTTTTGAGTCTTGGCATTTTCTTGGATTTGTTACCTCAAAACATTGGATACAGGTTTATCTCGATAAGGTCAAGGTGATTACTTAATTTCCCGCACCACAATACATTCTTCAACTCCAAAGTTTGCAAGAGAAGTAAAACTTCTTACACCATTTCAGCATCAACTATGCTCAATTAATGTAAGGTTTCATGCACCTACTAAAGAAAGGAGTACCTTTATTGTGGGATGATCAAGCACAATGATTGTTTGACGCCTTGAGAAAGGAGTTAACTTCAGCCCCACTTCTAAGTCCTCCTGACAATACGTGCGACTTTATCTTATACCTGGAAGCCTCACCATCCTCTATAGGAATGGTTTTGGTTCAAACACATGATGATCATAGTGAGAATTTGGTATACTACCTCTCAAAAGGTCCTGTTGGACCCAAATTACGGTATTCACATGTGGTGAAACTATCACTGGCAATCATCTTTACTGTCAATCGTTTCTGACATTACATCCTACTACATCAGACTACCGTAATGTCCCTAAGAATCCCATGAGACATATTTTGTCCGAACAATTTATTGGAGGAAAGTAATCTAAATGAATCGTCTTCCTCCAACAATTTTATTTGGTCTTCGCCACTGCCAAGGCGAAAAAATCCTTAGTCTTTGCATAATTATTATCGGACCTTCCTAGAGTCAATCCAGATGAAGTATCCCATGACCCTATACCAGATGAATCTATTAATCTGGCCGAATCTAATGATCCATTGTACAAATATATTCTTTTTTATCTCCAAATCCAATGTTTCCACTTAGATCTATAGTCAGATGACTGTCGTTGCATCTGCACTAACTCAGTTCTTCGACATTGTCTTACCCTTGCAGAAGTAGACATTAGGGGAATTTTGAGGTATAAAATGGCCCTCCTAAGGAAATTATAAAATAATAGTAGAAATAATAAAATAATATTATATTACATCATAAAATTTTAGAGGGAAAAAAAGTAAAAAATAATTGTTAAACTCATATTTTCAAATTATCTATGTATGGGTTTACACAAATTTCAAGAGGAAACACTCGTTGGATGAATATTTTGATTTCTCATCCAAGGAGGACCCATGTTGCATACTTTCTATGGACCTTGCTACACGAAAAATGATAAATACATGAAAAAATTGATTGCAGTCACTTTTTTTTTTTCTTATTTTTCATGTAACGGGGTCCATCAAAAGTATGCAACATGGATACTTCTTGGATGAGGAAATAATTTTTTCATCCAAAGAGTACTCCCACTCGAAATTTGAGTAAAACCTTAGGGAGATAAGTTGAAAATACGAGTTGAAAAAGTAGTTTTACTATTTTATTATTTTTTAATATTTTTACCTTTTTACTCAAAAAATGGTGAATCATCCCTCATGGTTGACAACATCATCTTGAATCCTATTGGTTCTTATTAATTTTATTTTGGTTGCACATTTTTTTTAAGAGGCCCATTTTAGACCTCAAAATTCCCCTAATGACAGGTTCTTAATGTGTTCCATGTTGGGGTGTGTGGCAGTCACCTTTCAGGCATGGCTACTACCAGGAAAATCTTGTGTGCATGATACCAATGGCCAAATTTATTCAAAGACTGTATTATTGTTGTCTAGCATTGTTGTCTAGCGGTGTCATCCTTGTAAATTCTATACAAAGAAAATGCGTGCACCCCCTTCCCCTATACACTTAGTTGTCCCTGTTGACCCATTTTCAAAATGGGGAATAAACTTCATCACCTTCAAACTCACTTCCTCTGACGGTCACAACTATATTTTTTTTGCCGTGGACTAATTCACGAAAGGGGATGAAGCCATTCCCACTTTTCGAGCTGATGGATAAACCGTCATCTTATTCCTATTCATTCATGTCATCAATCACTTCGTCATACCCCACACAATTGTTACAGACCACGGTTCACACTTTCGGAATCATATGATTTATGAAATAACTTCTATGCTTGATTTTCACCAAGGCTTATTCTTCTTCCAAATACCCACATGCTAATGCCCAAGTTGAAGCTGTTAATGATGTCCTCAAGACGAGGATTCACTGGTTAGTAGGAAATAAAAAAATCTGATGGCATAGAATTTTATATTCTGCACTTTGGGCATACCGAACATCAGTAAAAATTGCTATAGGCTTCACACCATTCCAACTTTCTTATGACCTAGAAGCAATTCTACCTATCGAGTGTCAAATTCCATCCCTTAAACTTGTCGTTAAACCCCTACCTAATACCACTACTGAAGAAGAGCACTTTCTCTCACTTAATCATTTGGATGAGACTCGTCAAGATGTTGCACTAGCTCTTGAAGCACATAAGTGTTGAGTCAAAGCTCAATATCATAAACATGACAAGCCTCTCTCTTACCAAGAGGGTGATCTCATCCTACTTTACGATTAAAAAAATGATCTCTTGGGGGAAAGAACGCTTCAATCACTATGGGCCAGTCCATATCTTTTCACTAAGGTTCTTTCTAAAGGATCCTACAAACTTCAGGAATGTGATGGAATCCCACTCATAGAGCCTTGTAACAATATCTATCTCAAAAATTATTCTGCATGGTATCCTACTAAGCATGTGATTTGTAATTTTATGTATATAAGTTTTGTTTCTTGTTTGGTGTGTCTGGATATTTTTGGATTTGTATGGTTATTTGTCTCATGCACGTGTCTTCTTTTTACATATTTCCACTTCACTCTCACCATACGTTGGATATATGGATGGTGCGAGTCATCACACTTTGCACATTGCATCAGTTGCTTAGGTTCATTACACACCTAAGTTGGAACTACTTAGTTCCTACAGGGACTTCACTACCAATGATATTGGTGAGTATATGTTGGTCATTTTACTCCTTACTTAAGCTATATATTTCGACATCTCAAATTTAGTGGTCACGTTAGACTCTCAGCTGGTAGTTATGAATTTGACCAATCATTATCACATTCATAATCCAATCTTATTGTGTCACTTTTTAAGATTAAGCTTTTGGAATGTCAATTTGAATCTCTTACTTATTAACACATTCCAAGAGAATTTAATGCATTGGTTGATTCATTGGAAAAATATGTATTGGCTTGGCATATGTCACATCTTTTTTAATTTGCATGCATGAATGTACAATTTTCATTATAAAATTTACATTAAAAAAATCAAATAGGGCCACAAAATCGCATATATATATATATATATATATATATATATATATATATATATATATATATATATATATAGTATTTTACATCAAAAAATCCCCAAAAATTGGGTGTTTTATACAAAATGGCTTCACCAAGACTTTCTCAAACACCCTATGGCCATCGTTTAATCCTATTGATCCTGCTGATCATGGTATCAAATCACTTCTCTAGCCAAAATCATCAGAGGCACCAAAAACATCTCTGGTACACCCACTATTTTCTGCTGCAAATGAATTGTTATCTCTCTCATGGGAAGATGCAACACACCTATACTAAATCCTTCGAGGTTCCTAGCAAACTCGCCTAAACTATGTGTGTCATATACCTCTTTAGCGACTGTCATGGCCTTTGTTGCTGCTTTAGCCCTCGATAGCTAATCACCCTATCGCATGGTGGGGCATACCTGTAGGATGAACCGGTGCCATATTTGTGTTAATCCAAGCCTCATCATATTTATTTCACCCTTAACAATAAAAAATTTCATAAACTTGAAAAGACAAAAATAATTTTCTCGTTGATTCATCCTCTTACCTAGTGGACCCACTGTGTGCGGGGTGGAAGAATCAACTTTGTATCCCCTGTATATTTCATCCTAGCATATTTAAGTCCTTGATTATGGGAATTTGGCCTAACAACAACTCAAAGAAGTTATCATTAAAATAGTGCATGATCGGTTCACCTCCGGTCCAAGGTACTAAGGTTGCCCACTGATCTTGTCTAGGTTACCTTGGACCGACTACGTCCAAACTCACTTGAGGCCTCATAACAGACACTCTCTCTAGTATTAAGGATACAATCAGTGTACCATACCTAAACTCTCTTTGGGCTTGATTCTTGCATGCTGTCAACTTTGCTCTCACCTAGCGGAGGACTCCCTCACACCGGTTGAACACTTGTTGCTGCAAACAATCAAATGCCAGTAAAAATTGGGCTATTGTCGTCACATGTTGACTCTTATACCATTCCAGTCGCACTATCATCCATAGAATATAACTCATTGGTCTTGATGTCACATGCACTACTGGAATTATGTTACTAACCAGTCGGTTTCCTGCTATGCAATGTCTTTAGATGAAATCCACAATGGTCCTTTGATCTGCTCTCCCTCATATTAATTTTACTTATGCACCTCTGCATGATTAAACCAATGAGTAAATATATATCATATCACTCAATCAAGAGCTCATGATTCCAATCCTGAACAATCCATGTTTTTCCTCCCATCATTGGATTATCCAACTCAAGAGATCCTCTTGAATTTTCATCAGGTCAAGTCTAACATACTTTAGTAGCCTGCATCGTATCATAGCAGCTAAACATAATGGATAAGTTAGCACTTTTAGTTACTCGTGGTTATGAGCTATTTATCTCCAAAGAATCATCTTTATCAGTTGATTCATACATCACAAGAACCCTTGGTCTTTTTCCAGCAAATTTTCCATAGGAATCACAAAATTTTCTTTTCCTTAGAGCTTGGCCAGCTAACGTGGCCTCCTTTACTCCACAGGGTATGCTAATGTGTTCTCCCTTTGCGGGATGAGTGTACTAACACACCCCTTGGTCTGGGATTCTACGTTAACTAGAAAATCCATCTAGGGCATGCCTAAAAATTTAAAATTGTCGGTGAAAAACATAAATTAAGGAATCAAATGAAAGTTAAGGACTAGTACTCTTACCTGGAACTCATGAAAAGTGGAATCGTTTCCAAGTGTGCTCATAATTTCTTAAGGAATTTTTGCTCCTTTTTCTCTCTAGATAACTCTCACCAAATGCAACTGGTGCAAATGAGGGCCTCCTTTCCTTCTTATTACCACTCTAGAGGTATGAATCAAGTCATCTAGTGTTATTTTATGAGTAGTTCTTTCCCTCTTTGTTTATAAAGGCACTAGATAACTATTCTTCCCTAGTTACTATTTGCATATGATCTGATGTATTTTAAGTGATTTTCTCTAGAATTGACCACCATTGACTCAGAATGAGCACATTCATTTTTGGGAATTTTTCTCACTCTTCAAACGAAAAACTCCCAAGTTACCTTCTTCAGGATCATAAAACTGCTATGAAGAAGATTTGAGCAATTATTTTTATCTCTTTTTATCCCTCTTTACACTGAAAAAGACATTTCAAGTTTTCTTCTTCTGTATCATTAAAATTTTATGAATAATATCGAGTCTACTTTGTCCCCTCATACTCGTAAAAAAATGAGGAATGCATCTATTGAGCATAGGTTTCTCACTTTATCTGGACTCAATGTACTAACTTACGGAAAAGGAACTGTGTCGGGTATATTATTAACCTTTTGTCACACCTGGTCATCAACCATGACAAAGGTACCCCTTGGAGTCATCTTTACGTTCTTTTCAGACTCATTAAATATGAAAAGAAAACCAATTTTATCCTCTTTGGACTTGTTAAACTTAATCAGATTAGGAAAAAATGGACAAAACAATGGCTACACTATCTATATTTTGAAGGATATTTTGGCAGCAGTCTTCTTGTCAATCCCTTGAATATGTCACCCCCTCAGCATATACCTTTTTTTTCAGATTCTCTTTGAACCTTACCATCCTATGAGTTTAGCCTTGATACTCTGAAGTTCCTGCATCCTTGTATCATATCACTCTTTAGTGTTCTTGAGTGTAAGTTACCTAGTCACCCTGATATGGTGCCTACTATTGTTCAAGGGATCTGCTTATTCTCTACTTCGTGTATCAACCATTCACTCATATGTCTATTTTTCCCTTAGTATGTTTACCCCATTTCTCTAACCTATCTCCAAAACAATCATTCTTGTCATATTTCATGTCAATTGATGTAGGAATCCTCTTTGTCTGCCTTTGACAGATCTCTTCCTATCGACTTCATTATCTTATCTAGGAAGTATATTCAGAAACATCTCAGTACCTTGGAACTTGTAGTTCTTAATGGAAGGTTACCTTGTGTTTTTTTGTTGGTTTTAATTATTGGATCCCTGTTGAACAATTCTACGAGTGTTTGACGTCAACACATTTTATTCAAACTCACTAAATTGTACTGTGAATCTTGGAGATCATCATCCTTATCTGTGGTTATCCTCACGACTCTTAATAGTGTTCATCATTGGCTGGTAATCAGAAAATTTATCACATGTTCCAGTTCAACTCCTTTATTCACATATGTAGAAATATGCTATTTTTGGAAGCGTCGACCAAGACCTTGGGTAAAGACTTACATCACTCAACCTTGCTTCCTCTCCCAATCTGTGACTATTGTTTTTGGAGACAATTCATCAAATTGATCAAATTATGAAAAGCTTCCACATTGTGCCTATTAGTGAACATGAAAATCATACCTTTTCTGGACATCACTCTGACTTTGCTACTAAGCATGGGAATGCTCGACTTAGGACATGTTTATATATTGTCGCAAATGTTGTTGATTTCAGGTCTCCCTTAGTGTTGAAGGTTCGATCCACTCTCTCTTCAGCTACAATTTGTAAATTATTTCATCCATCATATTTTTCTCTAACCTCACACTTTAGGGGGCATCTATTATACAGAAAATGACCTCCTCACTAGCTGAGAGGATAAGAACACTTTGGAAGAAGAAAACCTAAGTTACATGCCCCAGAAACAGACACAAAGTGTGGTAACACAATATGTGACCCAACAAGGCATGTTAACCTATGGATTAATTATTTTTTTTTCCTAAAGGGATGCATTACTAGATTTTCATAAGCTTCCGAAGGTAAAAACACGAGTTGATTGGATGGCACTCTGTCTTACACTCAATGTCGACTCCAAAAGTCTAGAAACATTCGCCTAAGATCTGTCAAAGGAAATTTCCAATCCTAACAGACGCAAATGAAGGAGGAAAGATAAATAAATTAGAGGCAACATATAGCTTTTGCCTGAATGAAAATTTTGAAGGAATTAGCAAGGAATGGGCCTCCCATCGCCTATAAATTGGAGGCTAGGCCACAATAATTAGAATCAGAATTTGAGCATTGTTACACTATCGAGACACGGTTGAGAGAGAAAGAGAGAGAGAGAGAGAGAGAGAGGAGCTAGGAGCTAGGAGCTAAGGGAATATTTTGATACAATAATCATAGTTGTTATCATTCTTCTCACTTATGATAATATAGATCTGCTCTTGTTTTTTCTATGTGATGATATAAACACCTTCTTTCTATATATGTTGATTCAATGGTGAGACTGATGTTTATCATTGATGCATGTTAACTCTCCATGTCATTATATGTTGATGAATTGGATTGATTAAATTTTTATACACTGTGGATATTACTTGGTATATTTTCTATGTGTAGGTCCTAATCTGATAGGGGATCGAGGTTTCTTCCTCCATCCCATTGAAAACTCCAATGGATTTGTGCAAAAGACGAACAGGTAATCTCTCTCAGTTGCTTTGTCAATTTCTAGATTAACACAATATGTTTTCATGTATATTATAATAGTGGTAGTTCCCTTGATTACATCTGCCTTAGGTTCCGGGAAACCTGTGAGGATTTCTATCTACCACCCACGCATTAATCCCTACAACATTTGTATTGACTACTTATACCTTGTCCTACAAATTCTCTCCCAATATTCTCACCCAATTTCAAATTGTCGGTTTTTTTCTGAATTTTTTCCTCATCAATAACTTTCTATTCAATATATATTTGCATCATTATGATATATGGGTTGAAATTTGTAGAGAAGAATATGCTCTAAGAGAAAAAGACAGACTATTCGAAAAGGATATTTTGGTTTCCAAGTCAATACTTCAGTACAACTTATCGATTGTTTGCTAACATGAGTATTTGTGTTACTTGTTTTTTTTTAATAAAAAAATGAGACCTAGCTCTAGGACTACTGAAACATCTTGAAATCCAACCCCTTAGTAAATGATTCTTGTAGACAAATACACTGACATATACAAGATTGTAATCTCTAAATTCGACCTATATGATCTACATAAGCAAGCATTCACTTGCTTCAATAATATGCATGATTTTTTCCCATGCTCGAGAGTCTCATTTGACCATATTCTTTGTTCCACAAAACTTCTATTGTCTTGAATTTTCCACATGGTGCTCCAAAAATTATGTGCCCATTAAGCAAGCTAGTATTTCCCAAAATAACATTGTTCTAAATCACGTTCAATTCTTGAAATGTTTAAAAAAATTGTGCAGCATGAAACTCAACCACTACATAAAGAAACCCTAATAGCCTCTTACTAGGAATTATCTATTGAGAATAAAACCACTTTGATCCAATTGTTTCTTTCCCCTAGTGCTTCCGCTTTTGAAAAACCACTACCCTACAATACTACCATATTTCTAAATATTTTGTGACAATTCATTGTTACTATTTGTTCTTTGTTAGGATATGGTAATGACCAAGTCACCCAATGAAACAATTTTAGGTTTTATTTTAACACTTTATCATAGTAATACACCTTTGATAATATGTATCTATAGGTAGTATTTGGTAGAATCAATAAATATTCAACTAACCTAGTTTCAATCTTATTCAGTCTACTTATTTTTGTATTTCCAAGTTGATAAGTTTGCTAGCCTTCATTTACACCAGTAAGATGAGAGTGGTAATTTTTCTCTATTATCCATTGGACTTCTATTATTAGGGAATAACAATAGAATGTAGGTTTTTGTGAGTATGCAAATAAATTTATGTCCATTGTGTATGTAGTTATTTATAAAGATTCCCCTCTCAAATGTTACCAGAAATGAAAAACATTATTCAATTGAACCCAAACATCAAAGTTGGTGGCTGCTATTTGTTTGAAAATTATATTGAAATTAAAATATATGAGTTTGAGGCCACTCTTTACTAATTACCTATTTTTCTTACTATGAGAATCTTTTTTTTCCTTAGAGTGCATTAAGCAAAGATTGGAGTTTGATTAGGTACACTTTTGCTTAAAAAACAATCTACTTTCAAATTGAAAAAACAAATTGGGCTGGTCATTGTTAATGCAAGAGAATCCCTATAGGAGGTAATACAAGAGAAATCCAATAGGAGGTAGATAAAGTGTTGAAGAACTTAAATTTGACATAAAGAGAATATTGGTCTGATGATCCCCACGAGAGCATATCTATTAAAAAGATAAGTCAAGGATAAACTCCTTATGGACATTTAATGACATCAAAATTAGAAAAATGAGATAATAAGGATGTCCAAAACTACAAATGATTTCTCCACAGCTACCGGAAATGATTTAATTTTATCAACCGCTATTTGAAATTCTCCTCAATAATAAGAAAAGATCTTAAAAACACCCATTTAGAAAACACCCATTCAGATACTTATGAAAGAGTCTCAAAAGTGGACGAGGACAGAGAATATAGGAATTAGGAGACAAAGAGATATTAGTTGATAGTATTGAGGAGGCTTCATTAAGTAAGATTGTATTTTGATTTGAATAGGTGTCATCTGCGCTTATTCCAAGTTCCAAGAAAGATAATTTATTTTCATAATTTTTAGGGAGGAAGAGTAAGAATGTAAAAATAAAATAGGATTTATATTCTTAGCTGTAAAGGCAGGGGTTTCCCACGCTAAATTATTGTGAGCCCTTGAAAAATGATAGTTTAATAGGGTTACATGGGAGCCTAAAACTCAAATTGTTAAAATAGTCACTGACTATAGAGCATTGAAATTCTCCGTGGATTTGGGTAGAATCATTTTGGTTGATAAAGTGGATTTGCACAAAAAACATGGGACATGGTTTTTGTTTGCATTGAGTACTTCCAAAGTGCAAATTATATATATCAAAATGGGCACTCACTTAAAATATAAAAAGTTATTCAACATAAATAAATAAATCAATGTCAACTGAAAAATTAGAACCATGGATAGTGACATTGGGGGCAAATCCCGATGAAGCAAAAATCCAAATTAAAATTGGAAATAGATATCAAAATAATAATAATAATATTTAATTGTTATTATTATTATTTTCTAAAAATATTTTCAATCAAATCAATTTTAAATATAAATATGATTTAGTTTTATAATAAATAGTAAAATGAAAATATTAAAATTAGCATTTTCCATCATATTAATATTAAAATAGATTAATGAAGTGATAAGTGTGAGAGATTATTAACTTTTAAGAAAACTATTTATTATTATGTAATATTTTTGGATAGATTACATGATTCTTTTATGGGTGATGAACCACTTATTTTGGTTCATCATTTTTGTTGTGATGATAAATCATACTAAGTGGTTTGAAAAATCATACTAACTGGTTGGAAACACTTGACCATAAAAGAATCATGTGATTTGTCCATAAATCATAAATCACAAAAACCTACATTCTCATATTCATTATTATATTTGGAATTCATTTTTTTATATTGTAAAACTAAGAACAACTTTTTAGATAAAAGAAAATCATTATATAAATTAACATCCGTTTTACTAGATAAATTAAAACAATGATTTTGTAACCATATAACAATATAATACAACAAGATTCTTAACCATGAATATTCACCACCATTTTACCATGGATAGTATTGACTTTCTTACAATATCATGACTTATCAATACCACTTTCCCAAAAACCCTAAAAATTAAAATATTTTATTTTACAACGTTTTTAAAATTAAGTCTAAAAGCAAAAAGCTATGGGGAGATGTTGTAGTGGTGTAAATGATTATATGTGGGCTCAATTAAAAAATAATAAAAGGTTAAAAGTAAGTTCCTATAGAGGTCGTAGAGATGTAATGTTGTGTAAACTTTTTGATTTAGTTAAAATACAACAAAAATTAAAATATAAAATATAAATAATTAATAATGATACTTATCAATAAAACATGATAAAAGATTTTGACTTGATTAAATTATATAAAACTAAAAGTAAAAAATAAATAAAAATATAAAATATAAAATTAATAATTACTATCCATCAAGAGAGATTACATTTCTTGAGATGCAAACCTCTTTTAAAGTGAAAGGAGATTTGATTACTGTAAGCCTTTGGAAGAAATAATTAAAAATAAAAATTGTTTTAAGTGTAACTTAGAGTAAATTCAAATATAAACATTATCTATTTAAAAAATATATATATCTTATATATTAAAATTAAAATGCCCGAAAAATAAATATAACACAAACCAAATCCAAATATAAATGTTATCTATTTAAAAAATATATATATTTTATATATTAAAAATAAAATATCCTAAAAATAAATATAAGCACAAACCATTTTCATGTAATAATTTAATATTAAAAGTCTTCCCTACATTTATATACTATCTTCTTTCAATTAAAAATAAAAAGTTGTATTATTCAAAATCATTCTTTACATAGAATTATAGCTGATGTCAAGTGTCCTCTTTGCTTTAAGTTGCTCGAACTTGGGGAGAATTCCTCCTATTAAATTATAGCCAAAAGGATTCAACATGTGCAATAAGGAGAGGTTGTAAAGAGAAGGGGAAACAGTTCCACCACTCTTCGAGCTGATCTCTGTGCTGAACGCTAATCACGAGCATATGTTGTCAAAATTCTGAGCCATTTAAGTGGACAATGATCCATATGGATTAGATATGATGGCCTCAAAAGAAGAGCCTCCGAATCCCAATGGTGAGTGCTATTTGTAGTTAGATAGTAATTTTTTGATTTTTTTTAAAAATTAATTTTATTTATTTAAAAACTATATTTTACATTAGATAAAATTTGTTAAATATTTAGTTAATTACAAAATAGAATAAATATTTGAAAAAGTTAAAAAAAATAAAAATTGAAATGATAAAATGCCTAATTCAATAAATATATATATATTGGAAATTTTTATAAAATTATAATACAAATGTTTTATTTCAAGCAACTAACCAAAAGCCAAGTCTTTTGACCCAAAATTAATCACAATATACTTTTCCATATATATATATATATATATATATATATAAATTTTTTTTTTTATAAAATTATAATACAAATGTTTTATTTCAAGCAACTAACCAAAAGCCAAGTCTTTTGACCCAAAATTAATCACAATATACTTTTCCATAGAGAGGTATAATAAGATACGTGGAAAATGTTTTGTCATTTTCAATATATGTATTTATTGAATGATATTAATATATAATGTGGGTATCATTATCACTTTAAATTTTAAATTTAATTGACAATTTATCAATGGATAAGGAGGAAAACCCATAAGAAAGTGATTTTTGGTTTTCAATTTTAAACTTTTTGAACTAAGATTTGATGAAGATATGATTGAAAAATCGTCAAATTTGGATGTTGAATGGTTCATCTACAATGAACTTTGAAAGAGAGTACAAGTTTTAGAATTGAACATTTGGTTAGTAACTTGGCTAGAAGAAACTGACTTCTTATTTGAATTGGTGAGAAAATAGGATCACCATTTTAATATCAATGCACAAATTGGATCATTGAAGTGCTCACTAAATTAAACACAATTAGGTCTCGAACAATATCCTAATGAATAGTTGAAAAACATGAGAGAATTCTAGATTCCATGATAGATATTCCCAAATATGTTGATGTGATGAGATTGATAGATTGAATTGTAGATGTCTTATTGAGAATACTAGTCGCTATCCTAGAATTACCAAATTTTGATTGGTTTAAAGTTACAAGGCTTTGAAACATGAATCTGGAATATCTTTATTGATATTTTCCCCATTTATGTGCAAGGTGAGAAGTATGTGGAATGGATTCTAGTTTGAGTTGTTGGATTCTTATATTCTTTTATGTTTCATTAATGTATCTAGTGGTTTTGTTAGTTTAGTGCTAATGCGTTTGGTTTAATTAATTTGGTTGTTTTTCATTGACAATTCACTATTTTGTGTTGGGAAACCAGCTCCAAAAAGAGAAGAAAAGAGATATCAACGCCTTAGAAATAAGCCACTTCGAGGGGGAAACCTCCAATACATTACATGAATGAAAAATTCTTGGATGATACAAATTAAAAAACCTCCTTTCTATATATAGGAGTCCATGGGGCCATAATGTAATCCTAGTGGGGCCACAATGTAATCCTAGCTGACCTAACAATAATAATTTAAGGGCATAATAATAACAATATGGGGGTCATAAGGGTACAATAATAACAATAAGGGGGTTACACTAACAATAATAAGGGAGTAAACTAGTAATATAAGGACCTAAAATGCCCCTCGCCTTCAAAAAGTGTTGTCCTCAATGCTTCAGTAGCTCTAGGTGCTTCTGCATAAAATTCTCATCCTCCCATGTAGAATATTCGGTGGGTAAGTTCTTCCACTTGATGAGATACTCTAAAATTGATCGATTTCGTAGTTGTCGAGTTCTTGTTTCCCTGACTGCGTCAGGTTCCAATATGGTTTTTCCTTCCTCATCAAGTTATGGCAATATCGTTTGAACTGGAAGTTTGTCCCCTATAACCTTTTTTAAGCATGAATAATGGAAAACTGGATGCACTCGTGAAGAAGTAGGAAGCTCCAATTTGTATGCCATAGTACCAATATTTTGCAACACCTTTTAAGGACCATAGTACATTGGAAATAATTTATTATCCTTCTTATCTTGCTTGAGGGACATTTGTTTGTAAGTTTGTAGCCTTAAAAATACCCAGTTTCCTAAATCAAAACTTCTCTCGCTGCGATGTTGATCTGCTTGTTGTTTCAGACGATTTTGTGCCAAATTGGGGTTATCCTTTAAGAGTTGGATAACTTCTTGTTGATGCTCGATGTGATCTTCCACTACTTGAACCAACGAATTTTCTCTTAAAGATGATGTGATGGATGGTGGATGATATCCATAAAGTGCCATGAATGGGGTCATTTTTTGCTGCAGTATGGAAGGAAGTGTTATACCACCATTCAGCGAGAGGTAACCACTCGACCATTGTGTTTTTTTATCAAATACAAAACAACGAAGATATCCTTCCAAACATTTATTTACTATCTCAGTTTGACCATTGGATTGAGGATGATAAGATGAGCTATGAGATAATTGAGTACCCAAACAAGAAAATAACTTCGTCCAAAAATTTCCAGTAAAAATGGGATCTCGGTCGCTCACAATAACCTTTGGATTTCCATGTAGCTTTTAAATTGTTTCCATAAATGTAGTAGCAATTATACTTGCTTTAAATGGATGATATAATGCACAAAAGTGTGCATACTTGGTAAGTATATCAACTACCACCATGATGACACTCCTTCCTTCAGACTTAGGTAAACCTTTGATAAAATCCATTAAAATATCCTCCCAACGTTGACTTGGAATGGATAAAGGTTGTAGAAGACCCGGGATCTTAATTGTCTCCACTTTGTTTTTTTGGAAAACCAAACATTCCGCCACAAACTTTTGAATATCATATTTAAGGCCATCCCAAAAAAATTCTCTCTTCACCCTGTGGTAATTTTTTTTAAATCCCGAGTGTCCTCCTAAAGGAGAAGTGTGCAATTCCAAAAGAATATTTTGTTTTAGTTGGGAATTCTTGCAAATATATAAGTGATCTTTGTACCATAAGGAATCATTTTCTATTTAATGTATCAGATTTACTAGGATCTTGCTGCAACTTTTGAATGAGTGTCCACACTTCTTCGTCCTTCTTCCATTCATCTCTTGCTTCAGTTATCCAATCTGGTTTAATAATAGAAATGGAAAAAAGGAATGCTTCCACCTCTTCATTCTTTCTTGAGAGTGCATATGCAACAACATTTAGCTTCCCTTTTTTATAGATTATTGCAAAGTCATAACCCAACATCTTTTTGACCCATTTTTGCTGCTCTTCTGAAGATATTCTTTGTTCCAAAAATTGTTTAAGACTATCATGATCAGTTTTTACCTTGAAGTGTCTTCCCATTAGGTAAGTTCTCTATTTCTTTAGTGCATGAAGTATTGCTAACATTTCCTTCTCATAAATAGGTTTCTGTAAATACTTTCCTTTGATTGGACGACTTTAAAAAGCAATGGGTCTTCCTTCTTGCATTAAAACAACACCAATTCCATTTTCTGAGGCATCACATTCCACAATAAAGGTTTTTGTGAAGTCTAGCGTAGCTAAGACTGGTGCTAGGCACATTGCCTCTTTAAGATGTTCAAAGGCCTTAGTTGCTTCAGGAGTCCAAGAAAATTCATATTTCTTTAGTAATTTTGTTAGAGGTGCTGCTATTCTCCCATAATCCTTAACAAACTTGTGATAATACCTTTTCAAATTGATAAATCCTCGTAGATTCTTTATGGTCGTGGGGATTTTCCATTCCTTAATGGCTTTAATTTTGTTAGGTTCTACGTTAACACCCTCATGAGATACAATATGACCTATATATTCCACCTCCTGTACTCCAAAGAAACATTTGGATGTTTTTGCATATAATTGTTTCTCCTGCAATAGTTTGAGCACCCTGTCAACATGTTTAACATGATCCTTCCAAGACCTGCTGTAGACCCTCATGAGTTCGAAATGCTGTTTTTGGAATATCTTCAGTCTTCATTCTAATTTGATGATATCGTGAACTAAGATGCAACTTGGTAAAATAGATTGCTCCATGTAATTCATCCAATAATTCATCAATCACAGGAATGGGAAATTTATCTTTAATGGTGAGCTTATTGAGCTCCCTATAATCTGAACACATTCACCATGATCCATCCTTCTTGTGTACCAATACTACAGGAGCAGAGAAAGAACTTTGACTAGGTTGAATTATACCCGCCTCTAACATTTCTGCAATCATACGTTCAATTTCGCTCTTTTGGAAGTAAGGATATCTATAAGGCCTGATGTTTGGAGGAACACTTCCTGGAATCAAATGAATAGCATGATCATGATCACGAATAGGTGGGAGTACTTTGGGAGTTTCAAACACCTTGGAATGATTGTCCAATACGTGTTGGAGATTTGCAGGGATAGACGATTTTGATGTTGGAACTTCTAGTGAGCATAATTGTGAAATTACGCCTCATTGTTATTTATTTAGAATCTTTGTCATGACATTAGAGCTTATTATCCTTCTTGTCTTCCCTACAATACCTCGTAATTCAACTTCCTTTCCTTCTGAAAAAAATTTCAAGAAAAGTTCTTGAAAATTAAAAGCTACTGTCCCTAAAGATTGTAACCATTGTACTCCTAGTACAACATCAACACCTCCCATAGGAATGGAAAGCATTGGACTAGTAAATACATATTCCCCCATGGTTAGCTTGATATTATGGCATTTTCCAGAGCAATTTATAGTTCCTCCATTTGCAACCATCACTTGAAATTCTGGTGCTGGGTATAGGAAACAATTTAATTCCTTTGCTACCTTACAATGAATAAAATTATGGGTGCTACCTGAATCAATCAACACTATTACCTTTTTCTTCTTGATCTATCATTCTATCTTGAGAGTTTGAGGAGTGGTAATTCCTGCCAGTGCATTACATGATATGGTCGGATTCATTTCTTCCTCTTCTAGGGTCGGTTCCTAGTGTATATCCTCTTCTTGTTCATTTTCTTCTTCTTCTTCACAAACTATGTAAAATAATTTATTTTCAGCACACTTATGACCTTTAGTGTATTTTCTATCACAACTGTAGCAAAGCCCTTTTTCTCTTTTTTCTTCCAATTTTTGTGGTGTCAACCTTGTAGGTTGTGGAAATCTAGGCGTAGCAACACTTCCTTCTTTATAGAATTGAGTGGTAGGATTCCTTGTCGCCATTATTTTACATTCAACTTTTCTTGCCAACCTGAATGCCTTCTCCAATGAATCCGGTTCCAGAACACGAACTTCATGTTGGATGTTATCCTTTAAAGTGCCTATGAAGAGATCGATCTTGTGTTCCTCTGGAATATCAGTTACCCTTATATTCAATTTTTGGAAGTCCTCAATATGTTGCCCCACTAAACCCTTTTGTTTGAGATTTATCAATTGGCTAAAGAAGGTGTTGCTCTTTGTATCCTCATAATGTGCTATCATTTCCTCCGTAAAAATTGACCAAGTGACAATTTTTTTACGGGAGCAAATCCATTGATACCATACAAATGTATTTTGTTCTAAATGTAAAGTTGCGATGCGTACCTTTTGTGTGTTTTGTACGTTATGGAGATCAAAATATTGCTCCATCTGTAGTATCCATGTTACAGGATCCTTTCCATCAAACTTCCTCATATCCATCTTTGGAATGTGGTGGTTCTTCCCGCCAACATTAGAGTTTATGAAATCACAATTAACATTTATTTTGTTCTCATCATGAGGTTCTTCTACTATATTTTCACCATTAGGAAACCTTTCTTGTACAAACTTTGTCAAACCTTCCATGTCTGCTTTTAGAAAATTCTTCATGTTTTCCATTTTCTCATCGATCTTAGCTTCCATGTCATCCATCTTAGATTCCATGCCAGCCTCCATGCCATCAATCTTAGATTCCATGCCATCTATCTTAGATTCCATGCCTTTCTTCAAAACTTCCATGTCATTTTTGTTTCTCTTTGCGAGAGCGAAATTTGTTGCACTTGCTCTTGTAATTTTGATATGTCATGTTGCCATTCTTCGTCTTCATGAGTCATAGTAGAGCTTTCCAAAGGCTTAATGGGTGTTGAATTATTTTTAGGGGCCATTTTATAATCCAATACTGATATCTATTCTACAATATGCCTTTGCAATCAATTCAACTTGATTCTTCAAACAAGACTTATGCAATTCGGAAAAAAAACACACACCTTTTACTTGCTTTTGAGGATCTCGATATTGAAATTGTATTATCTCTGTGATTGCGGCTCTTAAATATTTGAAATTCAACACTGAAGTAGCCCTCTGAATTCTCTTTTGAATTCCACAGGTCTGACTTGATTTGGATTCTCCAAGACAAATTTATGTCCAATCTCCCACAATGACCTAATTATGGACTGGTTCAGTATAGCGAACTTGTACGACTTGCCACGTGTCACTGTTTTTTCCTTCGCCTCTAAAATTGATAGCCAAGAAATTAAAGTCCGTGTAATTGCGACCAATTTTTATGGCACTCCAATCTGATGCTCAGAGAGAGAGAGCTATTGAAATTTTCCCACGATCACCTTTTTGAGATGAAATTCGGGAGCCTGAAAAAACACTACCTTCCACAGATAATATCTCCAAAAATATTGTGAACCAAGCTCTGAAATTGTTTGAAAAGTTTCCTTAGGATTTCAGCTTCGCACCATAAAAATTTCAGATTCTGAACCTCAGTAGAAAAATTTTTATAGCACAAATGCCACGATGACCTGTTTAGGAGCCTGAAAAGATACCTAACTTCCACAGATCATATCTCCGAAAATATTGCGAATCCAGCTCTGAAATTTTTAGAACATCTTCCTCAGGATTTCAGCTTCGCACCCTAAACATTTCAGCTTCTGAAACTTCGTAGAAAAAAAGTTATAGCGAAAATTCCATGATGACCTGTTTGGAGCAGCGAAACCCTAAGTCAAAGCTACGATGCAAATGTTGGGAAACGAGCTCCCAAAAAGAAAAGAAAAGAGATATCAATGCCTTATAAATAAGCCACTTCGAGGGGGCAACCTCCAATACATTACATGAATGAAAAATTCTTGGATGATACAATTTTAAAACCTCATTTCTATATAGGAGTCCATGAAGGACCATAATGTAATCTCACCTAGTGACTGCAATGTAATGTTCGACTAACAATAATAATTTAAGGGCACAATAATAAAAAAATGGGGGTTACAAGGGTACAATAATAAAAATAAGGGGTTTACACTAACAATAATAAGGGACTATACTAGTGATATAGGGACCTAACATTTTGATTTAATCAATGTGGTTGTTTTATTCTCTACATGATCATACACACAAGCTGATCTAGATTGAATAATTATATTATGTATCATACATATTTGTTCTTTTAAAGTGTAAAAATTGAAGGAGAATTGTGATTTGAAATAATTTGGTGGTCGTTTAAGGTGAATTTTTTTTTTTGTGATCCAAAAATCTTGCTTATGCTAAACACCCTAGCATTATTTCACACAAAATTTCTAATGATGCAAGAAATATGTCAATAAGAGTTTGTATGCAAAATTTATGCCACTCAGAAGTTGACCTTCTTGTTTGACCTTTATTATTCAAGAGGATGCAACATTGGCCTTTTCACTCATCCAAAAGAGGCTAGCCACATGGGAGCTATGGAGAATACTCTAAAAGTATCAAAGTTATAATTCTAATTAAGAGTTGAAGGAGTCAAACCTAAATTCTTGTTGGCTATCATGTTATGTTATAAATATGCTATTAGAAGAAAAACGGGTTCCATTCATTTTGATTATATCTTGTTCCATAGTAGAGTAGAATAACTTGGGATTGGGAGTGAGAAAGAGCAACAATGGGGATTTAGTGTCTATAGAAGCTTATTAGACAATAGGTCATAGGTAACTCCATAAAGAATTTCTTCTCCTTTATACTTGCATTATTTCGATTACAAAAGAAAGAGAGAAAAATAACCTCACCTCCGAGCTGGATTTTTTGTCATAAGGGTTTCCTATAACATATTTTGTGTTCATTGTGGTTGGTATGTGTTTTTATTTTACTCTTTTATATTTTCTACATTTTTTTTTATTACATGCACAAGTAGAAGACAATGATCAAAAAATATAGAATCTAAATAAATCAACACTCATAGTATATAATTCTGTCTATTTTTATCAGATATATTGTGATGAACCATCTAGTGAAGTATCCACAAAAGTTTGTGGATCATCTTGGTATTAGAGAAAGTTTCTTTGGAGAATCTAATGGGAAGTTGCAATTGATCCAAGGGTCAGTTTAAGAAGGAAGTCATAAAACCCCAACCATGGCTAGCAAATCTATTCATAATAACCCTTGAGTATCGACGTGGGATAGATTAATGAGATTGGAAGCATCAATCATGGATATTAGCTACAATATGATCCTCCTAATAGCATCTCTAACAAACAAACTTGGAATCAGAGAAGATGGAGGTTACAACGTAGAGGTTAGATTAAGAGGAAAATTGGGGAAACATGAACACCCAAAAAATGATGCAAGGAAGGAACTTGAGAAAAAAAAATTTGGTTTGAGTTCCATGAACCATTCACAATCCCTCTTTAGGATGGAATAAAATGTAGACATCAACATTGTAGAATACCCCAACCTCTTGCGATTCATTCATGCCTCTCTTAACGCCCAATTCCATGCCAAATAACCCAAAGCAAGTGATAGGAATTCCTATCTTGCTAATGAGCATAGGAATACAATTTCCATCTTGAATAGTTGATAGTTGTTACAACAACAAAGAATGTCATAATAAAATTAATTAAGTTATTTAAAGCATGAATACATAGTATAATGATTAGTGCAATGGTTAGTGTTATTTGTAGATAAAAAATAAAATAAAATTATACAAATTATCTTATTTATTTGATAATTGTATTTCAAATGAGACAAAATTTGTCATATTAGTGTATTTAGTCAATTATAAAATTGGAATATAATATTTGAAAAAGTTCGGAAAATATTTTTGAAATGATAAAATAAAAAAGTTTGATTTGAAAGAACAAATTTAAAGTTAGGCTTCTTTGACTCAAAAATAATCATAGTATACTATTTCATAGGTGGGTATAATAAGATAAATGAAAAATGTTTTTAAGCCCTTTTCAATGTATGCATTTATTAAATGATATTAATATATAATGTTTGCATATAATCGCTTCTAAATTTAGATTTCGCAGAAATGTTTTCAATGGATAAGGATGCCAACACATTAGAAGGTGACTTTTGGCTTTGTGATTGTCTAGAGATTGAGAGTGTAACCTTCCATACTTAAGCACAATTCTAAATAACTATAAAAAAAGGTAACATGAACTAGTGTAAAACTGGTATAATTTTCAATCTTCAATTTTAAACTTTTTGAACTAAGTTTTGATGAAGATATGCTTGAAAAACCATCAAATTCATATTTTGAATGGTTCACCTAAAATGAAATTTGAAAGAGAGTACAAGTTTTAGAAGTGAACATTTGTCAAGTAACTTGCCTAGAAGAAACTAGCTTTTTATCTAAACTGGTGAGCAAATAGGATCACCATTTTAATATTAGTGCACAAATAGGATCATTCAAGTGCTCTCTAAATTAGACAAAATTAGATGTAGAACAACATCCTAATGAATAGTTGAAAATCAATAAGAGAATTCTAGATTCCATGCTAGATATTCCCAAATATGTTGATGTGATGAGATTGATTTATTGAATTGTAGATGTCTTGTTGAGAAGACCAGAAACTATGCCAAAATTCCCAAATTTTGATTGAATTGTATGTTATAAGACTTTGAAACATTTATCTTGAATATCATCATTGATATTTTCCACTTTCAGGTACAAGGTGAGAAGTATGTGGAATGGATCCTAGTTTTAGCTTTTGGATTGTTCTATTCTTTTATGGTTTGTTAATGTATCTATTTGTTTTGTTAGTTGAGTGCTAATGAGTTTGGTTTAATTAATGTTGTAGTTTTTTTTTACCACTAAATATTTTGATTTGATTACTATTGCGGTTTTATTCTCTACATGAGCCAATCCAAATTGAATTATATTGTTTATCATATATCTTTATGCTTTCAAAGTAGAAAAATTAGAGGAGTCAACTCACAATGCCATTTTTATCAGCAGGCCCCACTTTGGAGAATTGGGATTTGAAATAATTTGGAGGTAGTTTAAGTCATTAAATTTTGTTTTTGGGATCCAAAAATTATTGCTTATGATAAACCCCGTAGCATTGTTCCAAAATAACTTTCCAACAATGAAAAAAATATGTCAATGAAAGTTTGTATGAAAATTTATGTTGCTTAAAAGTTGGACTTCATGTTTGACCTCTATTATTAAAGAGAATGCCACATTAGCCTTATCACTCATGCAAAATGGGCTAGACACATTGGAACTATGAAGAATACTCTAGAAGGATCAAATTTATAAATTTAGTTAATAATTAAAGGAGACAAACCTAACATCTTATCGACTATTGGGATATGCTATAACTATGCCACTAGAAGGTGTTGGGAAAAATACTAAGAGGGGGGGGGGGGTGGTAAATTAGTATTAACAATAATCACAATATTTTCTTTTACTTTACCGATTTCTATATGTGCCTCTAATTAGTCCAACTAGTCAAATAAATCTTCAGAAACTTTACTTAGCCCAGTTTATTAGTTATGCATTAGACATTTAAGCAGTAGATATGTGTAGTAATAACAGAGTAAATCATCACACAAAAGACATCACACATGAACACCAAGATTTAAGGTGGAAACCCATGTCAGGAGAAAACCACTGTTGATGTCGTCTCTGTCTCTAATATTTATTATATAAAAAACTGCTTACAATGTTGTACTGACGCAGACTCATACCAGTATGTAGGCAACCACCTATGGAAGACTGCAACCTTCTCTCTTTCTCCAACTGCTACTGGAAGGGAGCTCCGACCCCCTGATCTCTTTTAATAGCCACTACTGGAAGGGAGCTTCAACCCCCTTAATTGATCACCGGATTCTATTAGTAGGAATATTTGAATTCCAAACTGAAGGCTTCAACCCTCAGAACCACTGCAGACCACGTTTCATAAATTTTCACACTAGATCCAACAGCTTCAACACAACACAATTTGTAGATCAACACTAATAACCTTCAACCAATCTTCAAACAGAACAATGAGATCGCTGTAACCAGATCACATCATTAAACCAAAACTTATGTATTATCATGCAGAATCAACTTCAAACCCGATCATTTACAAAATAGTTGTATATACAACTTTAATTACTGAGATCTGCGTGTATACGAGTTTTCCTGTGGACGGACTTGCGTATAGATTTTTGTTTATTGAGAATTAGAGTTATGTCCAGACTTATAATAGATTAGATATATTCTGATACACTTTCTCATATATAAAATATCCTTAAACAATCAGTAGCATCCATAATTCTCAATCAACCAATCACTAATCATCTTTATACATAATCAATTAATAGCATAAATATCATTCACGCATGAAGACATGGGACATGGTTTTTATATACCTAATAAAATAACATTGAGTACTTCCAAAGTGCAAACCATATTTATCAAAATGGGCACTCAATTAAAATAGAAAAAGTTACTCAACATAACTAAATAAATGTGAACTGAAAAATTAGAACAATGGACAGTGATATTGGGGGCAAATCCTGCTAATACAAAATCAAAATCAAAATTTGAAATAAATATCAAAATAATAATAATATTTAATTTTTATTATTATTATTTTCTAAAAATATTTCCAATCAAATCAATTTTAAATATAAACATGATTTATTTTATAATAAATAGTAAAATAAAAATATTGAAATTAGCATTTTCAATCGTAGTGATATTAAAATAAATTAATGAAGTGATAGGTGTAAGAGAGATTATTTTTAGCTCTTAAGGATAACTATTTATTATTATGCAGATTTTTGTGGATAAATCATATGATTCTTTTATGGGTGATGAATCACTTATTGATGTTCATCATTTTTGTTGTGATGATAAATCATACTAAGTGGTTCAAATCATACTATTCTTTTATGGGCGATGAATCACTTATTTCTATTCATCATTTTTGTCGTGATGATAAATCATACTAAGTGGTTCGAAACAGTTGACCATAAAAGAATCATGTGATTTGTCAGTAAGTGACTACATAAATCATGAATCACTAAAGTCTACATTCTCATATTTATTATTATATTTGGAATTCATTTTTTTTATATTGTAAAATTGAGAACAATTTTTTAGATAAAAGAAAATCATTATATAAATTTACATCCATTTTACCATATAAATTAAAATAATGATTTTGTAACCATATAACAAGATTCTTAACCATGAATATTCATCACCATTTTACCATAGCTAGTATTGACTTTCTTACAATACCATGCCTTATCAATACCACTTTCCCAAAAACAATAAAAATTAAAATATTTTATAAATATCTTATTTTACAACATTTTTAAAATTAAATCTAAAAGCAAAAAACTATGGGGAGATGTTGTAGTGGCGTAAATGTTTATATGTGGGCTTGATTAAAAAATAACAAAAGGTTAAAAGTAAGTTCCTAGAAAAGCACATTCCAATACATAGAGATGTAATGTTGTGTAAACTTTTTGATTTAGTTAAAATACAATAAAAATTAAAATATAAAATATAAAAAATTAATAATGATACTTATCAATAAAACATTTTGACTTATAAAATTATATAAAACTAAAAGTAGAAAATAAATAAAAATATAAAATTAATAATTATAATTAATAAAACCTGCCTAGATTCATCTCTAGATTTACTAAGCCCCTAGAGAGATTAAATTTATTGAGATACAACCCTATTTTAATGTGAAAGAAGATTTGGTCCCTCTAAGCCCTTGATAGACCCAAACTTAAAAATAAAATTTATTGTAAGATTAGATCAGAATATATAAACATCATCTATTTTCTATTTTACAAAATAATTTTATTTTATATATTAAAAATAAAAACTGTCAAAAATAAATATAAACACAAACCATTTTCATGTAATAATTTAATATTAAAAATCTTCCCTACATTTATATATCATCTTCTTTCTATTAATACTAAAAAGTTAGTATTATTCAAAATCATTCTTTATATAGAATTATAGTTGATGTCAAAGTGTCCTCATTGCTTTAAGTTGCTCGAACTTGGGGAGAATTCCTCCTATCAAATTATTGTCACATTCAATAAGGAGAGGTTGTAAAGAGAAGGTGTAACACTTATCAATATTACCATAGTAAAATAAAAATAAAAAAATACATTTACCATAAGGTTGAAACATATCATTCCACATTGATAGAGATTAGTTATACACATGATTATTAATTTTATCATGAAGTTGAAACATATTATTAAATAATGAAAACATTTGTTAAATAACATGATTTTCTACCCGCCATAAGTTTGGGTTGGATTTATATTAAGATACTTTATTGTGTATATTTTAGATGAACCCTGTTATTAATCTTAGTGTGGATGGATTAACTACTATTGTTCATCGCACATAATTTCTTGTACTTGCCTTGATTAAAGTCTTTGTACCCCAAATATTGACATGTCCTAGCCATTCAATGCTCGTGCCAGTTGTTGGATTTTATGGATCTGCGTTTATGTTTTTGATGGCCACTTGGCCTTTTGATCTCTGTCTGATTTCTTCGTCGATCGACGGTGGTGGTTGAGGCAGGAAGGGACTAGGTATAACCTGGTTACCCTACCCACTTCTATCATTCTTACTCCGCCATTGTGTTAAGTTTGGTTCAGCCACAGGTAAGGGCCTGAAGCCACAGACCAAGATGCCCTGGTTGTGGTAAGAGAACCTGGAAAATGCTTTCGCACGGCCTGTTCACAGTTTGTTCTGCCTTTATATTGTTGTTTAGACTTGGGAATTTCCTCTGGCTAATTATGAGCTTGGGGTTGACTCTGCTATCCGCTCTACACAAAGACTCAGGCAAGTTTTCCAACTCTTCGTCCAAGCCTCACTTATCCATCATAGGTAACTTTTCGATTTTGGGTTCCAATATGTTTTTCTTGTTTCTACTCTCGATTTGGTTCTCAGATTTTGCTCTTGACCTACAAAGTTTTAACCCTCAACCTCTGTTGTCAGGTTCTCATGCATCCAACTTCGCGATTGGCAAAAATTGTTGGAGATTCATTTAATTCCAGGTATCTATGGATACAAAATATCGTTTCTCAGTTAAATTTAATTGTTACTCTTAGTTTAACGTTACTGCCTTCATTCATGATTCGTGTCTCCTGGTTTTGCAGGTACCCTCTTACCATAAGCAGGATATATCTATTATCTCGAATGCTGGTCTCGGCTAACAGCTACACGCTACTCTTCCAGGTATTCATTCATCGAATTTCCTTGTCTGCAGGCTCGTCGACATGATCGGTACTCTTCAATTAGGTTAATAGACTTTAGAGTTTTCTAAAACCATTCCATATGCACAATGGTTCTCAGTTAGCTCATAAGAGTCGAAAGTGGTGTTTTCTTATGAATTCTGTATTTATACATAGTTATGCTTAATTCATTTTTCAATATTGTTTTCAAACAGGTTTGCACCAAACCATTCCCTTTTGGTTTTGGTTGGATTTTTCTGAACTCCTATTATGGATTTTATACGAATTTGAAGGTTTGATTATCTATGAACATCAATATTTTCGTTCAGTCTGTACCTTGCAGGGTTTTTTGTTTTGTTAATCTAATAGATATTTATTCAAAAACAATTCCTATTGTATTTAGCATCTGTATTATCATGGTTTTCTGATTCTTAAATATATATCATGTTTCCTGTTTATTATGGTGTTTTCCGAGCCTGTGGCCAGTTTGGGTATTTTGAATCTCTTTTGTATATCTTTAAATGAATCTGTTTTACTATATTATTTGTATACAGTGGAAGTTTATCAGAATACTGTATGGTTCCAGGAATGTTAGTTCTTAATATTTATATTGCTAATCTCTTGAGATCTACCTTCATAGGGTTTCTCTCTATTATTTAGTTTTGCTGACCGGACCACCTCCAGTACCTATCTGTGTATAGTTTTAGCAAGAGAAACAATGTGTTCTGGAATTGAGGTTCTACCTCGTATCTAAAACCGACAGTTCTCTCTAATCATTTTATTGACAGATTTCAAATATCTGTCATGAGTTTTTACTGTTATTTTTTTTGTTCAGTAACTATTTAATTCCTTTACTTGATATCCCTGTTTCATGTCTTGATAGATTTTCATCCATGAAATTTAGTTCTCCATGTAGTCTCTACTGTTTTCTAAAGCAGGATAATACCACTGTATTCGTATATCACAGTAACTTCTGTATTTTATTTAACATAGTTACCACTATGTTTACTTTAATATATATAACACAGTTACCTATTGTTTTTACTCCAAGGATGGCTATACTGTTTTCCCTTAATATCATTTCTTTTTATTTTTCATAGCCATCGAACTCAGAAACACATTATAAGATTTACATATAATTTACAGAACTTGTAAATTACTTGCTTAATCAAAAAGGTATACAGAATTAGCAGTCCTTTTCAAATAGTTTGTCTTTCATAAAATTGTTGTCCTTGAATATAACTAAGCACATACCTATAATTACACTTAATGAAATTTGTTCCTGTTTAATTTACTGGAATGCACAATTACTTATCTGAATGTGAAATTCGCTGCTGATGTCCTCCCAACCTTCAAGAGAGGTGATTACATCCTTCTCTTTCCCCCGTGCTCCACATGTGAGAGGTACAGGTTGACAGTGCTTTTTGTTGTGGCATCAAGACCCCAAGTCCAGTCAGTACCAGAAAATTTTAGGAATGCTTAGTGGTTTCCACTGGTCTCTACTAGCTCAGGAAATTTCCTCACTCTCTTCCTCAGTTTCTGAACATAACCCCTTTTCCTCACTGGGATATGCCATTTATCCTCAGAGGAGCAAGTAACTGTTCAAATTGTCCAACCACTTCTTAGTTCTTGGAATAATTTTACCATCATCCTTTTTAATTTTTTTATGGAACTTCTTTTCCATAACCAATTTTATTTTTCATAATAACAACAAAAATAAAATTTCCAGAAACCAATAAATGTTTTAGTCTTTTCTTTTAAAATAATAACTAAAATTTCATATTACTAGTTAACAACTAGTTAATACCAAATTCAGCTGTCACAACTTCCCTCCTGGAAGTAACATCGTCCTCGATGTTTCACTCTAACTCAAGAAAATAGCTCTGGGTAAGCCTCACGTACAAATCCCCCGTCTTCCCAAGTAGCCTCTTCTGGGTTGAAGTGCTTGCACTGCACTTTAACTTGGGTGATGATTCATTTCTAGAGCATGATTTCTCTCTAGTCGAGTATACGTTGAGGTTCGACCAGAAACTCGCCATTTGGTTCTACCTGCAAAAAACAAAGTTTTCCTGTCAATTTCACATAAAAATTTATATTTCAAGTTAGGATTTTTCTAAATCTATCCTACCTGAATGTTCTGCCAATGGATTACATGTTTCAGATCATGTACATATCAATTTAGCAGGGACACATGAAACACATTGTGCACCCAAATGTGGCTAGGTAAGGCCAACCGATATGCCATAGGCCCCACCCTCTCCAAAATCTGGAAAGGTTTGCAGAACCTGGGAGCCAAATTGGCACAAGAGGCCCATCTCAAAGTACTCTTCTTTGGTTTTATTCGACATATACATGATCACCCAGCTCGAATTCTTGATCAGTCCTTTTCTTATGTGCATATATCTTCTGTCGATGTTGAGAAGCTCTCAGGTTTTGCCTGATCTTCCTTACCTCCGACTCCAACTCAGCCAACATTTCTGGTCCAAGCATTAACTTAGTTTCGAGGCTTCTCCAATTAATGGGAGTGCGACATTACCACTTGTTGGAACAGGGTCTCCTACAAAAGCTGCGAATCTGGTCCATTTTTGTATAGTTTTGGTTATATTTAGTCTAACGCAGGGGTTTTGAGGTGGGTCAAAAACCCTAATGCATTGTAAGTGGGTCAAGGGTAGACCAAGAGTCCACAAACCATGGTTTGCGGACCATTGGATGTGTGGGATAAAGTAGTATAAGTAATTGAACCTTTTTTGGAGTTGTAAGGAAGACATTGAACTAAGATTGGTGAGAATTGCTACTTAGTAGATCTGTTTTGGGTTTTTGGGGAAAGGACTCCTACTGGCTGTGTGCACAGAGATCCTGAGTCCTACTATGTGCGGACCTTCCTACTGTGTGTGCAGGTTGGGTTTTGGGTATTGTACAAGGATATGAAGGATTAATGAAAGCGGAAGGTTGTTGAACTCTGTGATATCTGTTATGTTATGCACGATTATATGTGAGCTACACAAGGGACTGTGTTAAGTACTTATGTTGCGTTGAAAATTGATCTGAATCTGCTTGTTAGACTATATGCAAGAATAGCTGCGATAGTTGCTTTTTTGTCTTGTATATGTTAATTATTGTTATTATATGTGGTATTGCGCATGCGAATGCGAAGGGACTAATAGATCTGGGTTCTGTAATATGTGATCTGATATTTGTGAAGTTGAACGCAGCTCCGCCTGACTTACCTGCCCTCTCCCAGGGTGCAGAAACCTGGTTCTAGCACCCTCCCATATTTCTTCGGGTGAGACTCTGGCCTGTGCAAGTAGGTCACTATCGAAAGGGCCAGTAGGATAGGGGTTTGTTGGAAAACCTTAACCTCCGAACTTGGGTCAGGACCCCTCGAGCCAACAAATGGTTCCATTGTTGGGACCGGGAGCATTTTGAGAGAGGGATCAGGTAATTCCAAGGCCATACTGGAAACCTAAAAGAAAATAAATTGATGAATGGTTCGAACAACAAGTTTTGGAATTCACAATAAAAGAAAACCGCAGTAAGAGGTTGACCACCGAAAAGTGGAAAAATAATTATATTTTCACGGAGACCTACGAGATCTTCTTTGTAACCATTGCAATCGAGCTCCAAGAGTGGCTTGCAAGGTTGGTCGAATTTCAGTAGTGTTGGAAGGACAAGTGGGTCACACAGTGGACCCCAAAATTGATCCAACAATTAGAGAAGGCTGATAAAAACATCACTCGCACAGTAGAAAACTGGGTGGAAAACATGCTAGGAGGGTTCGTGACAAAATTTTCCATCGATCAGTTTGTCTCCTACTCTGAAGCAGAGCGAAGATTCTTCAAAGGATTTAGGGGTAAGTTTCTGAAGACTTTACCATTGTTGTTTAAGATATTACTGTGCGAAAAAGTATTTTGTGTAGCCACATGAATGAATGACTTCTGATCTGGATGGAAGTATGACGTGAAGTGGAAAATACTATCGGACCAACCAAGAGGGAGGTAGATTTTTCTACAGCCCGGTAAGAGAACCAACTGCACAGAGTCCTCCAGCCACACCATTTTTGAACCAGCGTAGGGGTAAGAATTCACCTACAGCTCCACCACTAGAAGACGACATGGCTACGCACATGAAGTTTCCTACCTTTAAGGGTGTGGGAGATGAAGGCATGGATCATTTATGTTTTGTCGCAGAATCGGTATGGAATGCGTAGAATGTAGCTGGTGATGCGGTGAAGAGGGCACAGTTGTCCCTTGCCTTCGAAGGAAGAGCTTTGGATTGGTACATGGGATACATCAGACAACATGAAAACTCAACCATTGAAGAGATCAAGAACACCTTGAAACAACAGTTCAAGAAGCCTAAGTCCTATTCTAAAATAGTGGCCGATCTAAAGGAATTCAAGCAAGGGCCTTCTGAGTTGGTGTGGGAGGCCGATCAATGACTAAAGAAGGTGATCAGAAAAGGAGGATTTTAGTACGATGACAGACAGCACATGGAATGGTTCATTGCTATGCTGCTACCTCACCTGCGCATACCTATGGGTCACCAAACTTTAGAATCACTGGAAAAAACCCTGGAGGTCGCTATGAAGTTAGAAGCTATGCCCAGAGATGATACCCAGCAAGGCATCCAGTAGATCTAAGGACAACTAGACGTGATTCACATGGAGACATAGAACCTGCGAATGGAGTGAGGAGCAGAGGCTAGCCCTGAAAGATGGTGCATACAATGCAGGACAAATGGTCACAACAAGGATAACTGCCCTTTGTTAACGGACTACATGCAGACCAGGGGACCTAGTTAGTTGTGCCCTAGGGAAGTTGCAGGACCAAGTGGGCTGACACTATGGTGCGATGATTGCTGCGTTGTAGGGCTACATGACACAAAACACTGTCCCCGCCTTGCTGCGTATGTCCCAGAAGTAAAATAGCAATGGTGCAGGTTTTGCAGGTCGGTAGGAAATGATGAATAGAACTGCCAGACATATGATTTGATGATCGATCGAGGGAATCTATATAGGGTGCAGTCGGATCCATCCTCACCAAGGTCCCTCTCGAGCGCAGGGGGCTCCCTAGAAAGGGACAGGGGAGGCGGAAGAGGTGGAAGTGCAGGTCAGGGACAAGGGCAACTAATTTGTTATAACTGTGGGGAGGTAGGGCACTTTGTCAGGGACTTTCCAAAACCTACAAGACAGTCCTGTCGGTATTGCAGGTAGCTGGACCATGCGATTGAAGACCATCTAGTCTTGATAGCGAAGATGCAGGAAAAGCAGCCGAAAACTACGCAGAATGTGAAGAGGGTTAAGGCTGAGCTACGAGATAAAGATCCAAGCGTGAATGACGTAACACGTAGTGGGATGGCCACCAGGGGGCCTGGGGAGAAAACTGTAACTGAGCCTCTCATCTAACTAGCAGCTATCAAACATGAAGGTTTTGATCTACAAAATGAGAAAGAAACATTTGTCATAGCTTTCAAAGACTTTGCTGAGGCAGGGGCATCTATTTCGCAGCCGCCTTAAGACCTCAAGGCAGATGAGGAGGTCAAACCCTTTTTATAGGCCTGTATGAAGCTACAGGCCTGTATGAAAATGCTACACAACCCAAAGGTTGTGGAAAATCTTCAGGCATTGATAGATAGTTGTGAAACACAACCTATCCTCCCTCCGCAAGTCAAGGACGTACACAAACTCTATAAGTATAAGAAACGCACTGGTAGGGAGATGAAGTTGATTGTGTAGATCAGTGATTATGAGATGGATTAGGTTATTTTGGACCTAGGTTCAGATGTGAATGTATCACCTAAACAGGCTTTGAAATGAATGGGGGAACCTATGTCGGAATGGTCCACTATCCAGCTATTTATGGCCAATCAATAGAAGATCATACCCTTGGGAAGAATATCGAATATTGTGGTGGATATCGCAGGCGTTAAGGTCTGGGCTGACTTTGAAGTAATTCATATTGTCGACAATGCAGACCCCTACCTTGCACTCCTGGGCTTGGATTGGGCCATCGATATGAAGGGCATCATTAACCTAACGAAGAGAAGCATGGTATTTGAGAATAACTGTACAAGGTTAATGGTACCATTAGATCCCGCGGAAGGTGAACGATACACAGAACCAGTGCGTGATAAAGAGGAGATGGATCACATCTATAAGTTTACTGCGCGAGATGAAGATTGGATCAACCCCACAACAGAGGGGGTACTCTACTGGGAAAGGGATAGTAAATGTTTCTCCGAATCTGATGGGGAGATAGAGAATTGGAAAAACGGTTACATGATGTCTCTGCACTGCAATGTCTCCGGATCACGAAGAACTTCTGCTGCATCTCCTCAGAGGTGAGAGATCTACCTTATTTCGATGGTTTTGAAAATGTTAGGGACCTTTTGCAGGAATTTGAAGCTGAGGTTCCCCAAGAACAACGGCTATGGGCCTGTAAGCTGGCCATGCATGGATCACCTACGCAATGGTGGGTGACGCATGAGGAGACGTTCCAAGATTGGGAGGAGTGTCAGAATATGATGATCCTATGATTTGAGGCCCCAACCGACGTACGTATCAAAAGGTTCCTTGGACCCGAAGATCCATGCGAATATCTATTTGGTTGGATAGAACAATGGTGCAACAGAACTACCTTGGAGTGGGTTCATCTTCTTATTCATGCCCTAGGACCACTTCCCACTGCATGGTACTTAGATGCAAAGCTCCATCAGTGCACCCGCCACTGGGATATTTTGAAGGATGAATTTCTGGGAACATTTGGATTAATAGGTGGGACAGATGTGCTTGACGCAACCCTATAGGACATTGACACTGTAGCATGGGGTGAATCACACCTATGTGTCACACATGACATGCCCGTTTGGGAACCGCGGACACCAAGCATGATCAAATACTGTGGCCTAGCCCCAAAAGAAGGTAAGAATGATCCACGAAAAGGTCCTGACTCAGAATTGAACAAGGTACGCATGGTTATTGGACCACTCGAGCTGCGAACGAATAGCATTGAGACGCACCCCACGTTGGCTAAAGTGGAAGGATTGGTCATAGCATTAAAGGCTTCCAAGAAGGAAATGCAGGTCACTAAGACATAGTTGGAGCAGCAAATCTCTGACTTACAGGTAAAACTGCAGCCCGAGACACCCCCGGAGGTACGAGCCCAGCGCGCTGCGCTACTAACCGCGGCTACAAACACCATTACAGGACATATTTCTTAGGGAGCCTAGTTACTTAAAGACACCATGCAGCTCTGGACCAAGGTCCAGCACAATCCGGTCCTCCAGAGAATAAATCAAGACTTGTGACATAAAGAGGAAGCTTTCGAGCAGATGGAGGCTACATTACCTACCTTGGTCCTTGCACAACATTTGGCACGATTAAGGACCAGTGACACCCTCCAAGCTGAGATCGAGGGACTCCACCATAAGAAGCATGTTATCGGAGAACGCTTGAAGCCTTGGGCTGCCACAACCCTCCAGATCTCACAGGATGTTGATGGTGTCATGAAATGACTAAACCAGACATTGGAGAGTGTCATGGCTGTGACAAAGGGACAAACATCGTAGAATCTTGTAGATATTGCATAGAGTGTTGCTGCTCAGAGTCAGGAAGTGCTACCCTTGTTGGTCGTAGCCGTCAATGCACTGCGCACACAGGTGGAGACCCCACCACCACAGTGACTCGGGACGAGTCACAAGATTGTGTTGGGGGACTGTTGGAACAGGGTCTCCTACAAAAGCTGCAAATTTGGTCCATTTTTGTATATTTTTTGTTATATTTAGTCTAACATAGGGGTTTTGGGGTGGGTCAAAGCCCCTAATGCATTGTAAGTGGGTCAAGGGTAGACCAAGAGACTTCAAACCATGGTTTTCGGACCATTGGATGCATGGGCTAAAGTAGTATAAGTAATTGAACCTTTTTTGGAGTTGTAAGGAAGAAATTGAACTAATATTGGTGTGAATTGCGAACTTAGTAGATCTGTTTTGGGTTTTTGGGGAAAGGAATTATGCTGGCTGTGTGCGCGGAGATCCTGAGTCCTGCTGTGTGTGGACCTTGCTGCTGTCTGCACAGGTTGGGTTTTGGGTATTGTACAAGGATCTGAAGGATTAATGAAAGCGAAAGGTTTTTGAACTCAATGATATATGTTATGTTATGCATGATTCTATGTGAGCTCTGCAAGTGACTGTGTTAAGTACTTATGTTGCGTTGACAATTGATCTGAATTTGCTTGTTAGACTTTATGCAAGAATAGCTGCGATATTTTATTTATTGTCATGTATCTGTTAATTATTTTGATTATATGTGGTATTGCGCACGTGGATGTGAAGGGACTGATAGATCTGGGTTCTGTAATATGCGATCTGATATTTTCAAAGTCGAATGCAGCTCCTCCTGACTTACCTACCCTCTTCCAGGGTGCGGAAACCTGGTTCTAGCAGTCTCCCATACTGCTTCAGGTGAGACTTTGGCCTGTCCAAGCAGGTCACTGCCAAAAGGGCCATTAGTATAGGGTTTTGTTGAAAACCTTAACCTCCGAACTTGGCTTAGGACCCCTCGAGCCAACACCACCCATATAGAGCTTCGAAAGGAATCATCTTAAGAGATTCCTGGTAACCATTGTTGTAATAAAATTCAACTAGGTGTAAATATTCTTCCCATTTTGTTGGCTTTTGCATCACGTACATGCGTAGCATGTCTTCCAAAACTTGATTTACTAGTTCTATTTGACCATCCGTCTGGGGATGATAAGTAGTGCTGAAGTTTATTTGGGTCCCCAGACTTGTAAAAGAAGTTTTCCAGAATGCTGAAGTAAACTTCACATCTCTGTACGAAATAATAGTCTTTGGAATTCCGTGCAGAATGAAAATTTCTCTCATAAAAATATATGCTATCTGTACAGTCTTGTAAGTAGATTGTACAGGTATAAAATGTGCAGACTTACTCAACCTATCGATCACCATGATAATAGAGTCATTGTGCCTCTTTGATCCTGGTAAACCTGTAATGAAGTCTAGGGATATGACCTCCCACTTCCATTCAGGTAGTGGTATGGGCTACAACAATCCAGTTGGATGTCGATGCTCCACCTTGACCCGTTGACACTCCAAAAATTTGTTTAAGTATTCAGTAATTTATCTACGCATACTAGGCCAGAAAAATATTTTTCTAATTGCAGTTAACATCTTCTGGTATCCTACATAATTACTTTGATGATATTCATTCATTATTAGCTCCTTTAGATCCACACGGTTTGGTATATGTATCTTTCCTCTAAAGGTTAGCATTTGTTCTTTACTAACTCCATACTCAGAAGTGTTTCCTTGCTTTCTGGCCTCTTCCATTCTCTTCCATAAAAATTGGTATTCTGTATCCTTCCGTGCTTCCTCTTTTACTTGATCTAAAAAATTTCATTCAAGCTGGCTATAACAAAGCTCATAAACAAAATGCAGCTTCCTACTTAAGGCATCTTCCTACTTAAGGCATCTTCCACCCTATTTTCCTTACCCTTCACGTGTTGAATATCCATATCAAAATCACTTAAGAAGGCATTCCATCTTGCCTATAGGGAGTTTAAATCAGTTTGCTTGAAGTAAATGGTTAGGCTACTATGATAAGTTTTTAATATAAAATTCTTTCCTAACAGGTAGTGTCTCCATACTCGGAGTGCATGTACCACTGTTGTTAACTCCAGATCATAGGCTAAGTATCTTTGCTCATGCTCCTTTAAATTTCTTGACTCATAGGCCACTACCTTTCTTTCCTGAGACAAAACTGCCTCAACTCCCTCCTTAGAAGCGTCTGTACAAACCTGAAATTATTTTTTGGGGTCAGCTACCCTCGACACTGGTGCAGTGGTCAACAGATGCTTTAACTTTTCGAAGTTATTGTGACACTCATTAGTGCACTTAAAGACTTTTCCTTTTCTCTACAAAGAAGTGATTAGAAAGGAAATTATGGAGAACCCTTCAATGAATCTTTAGTAGTACCCAACCAATCCCATAAAGGATCAGATATCTGCCACATTTTTGGGAACTCGCCATTCCATGATTGTCTTAATTTTCTTTGGATCAACAACTATCCCTTCTGCTGAAATAACATGGCCTAGGTACTGGATTTCTATTTTGAAGAAATTACATTTCCTGAACTTAGCGTACAACTGGTGTTTTCTTAACATTTCCAACACTACTCTTAGGTGTTCTCTATGTTCTTCCTGATTCGTAGAATAGATTAAAATATCATCAATAAATATGAGTACAAATTTATCCAGGAAGGGGTGAAACAGACCATGAATTAACCTCATAAATGTCGCTTTCGCATTTGTTAACCCAAAGGGTAACACCACAAACTCATAATGTTCGTACCTAGTACAGAAAGCAGTATTATAAATATATTCATCGTTGATCTGAATCTGGTGGTATCCAAACCTTAAATCTATCTTTGATAATATTGTGGCCCCCTTCACCTGATCAAACAGGTCATCAATATGCGGTAAAGGGTATTTAATTTTTACTATTAATTTATTGAGCTGTCTATAGTCCATGCACATTCACATGGTTCTGCCTTTCTTCTTTACAAACAACAAATGTGCTCCCCAAAGGGACACACTCGGTCGAATGTATCCTTTGTCCAGCAGCTATTGCAGCTGCATTTTTAATTCAGTTAGTTCTGGAACACTCATTCTATAAGGAGCCCTTGACACTGGTGATGCTCCTGGCCTTATTTCAATGGTGAAATCAATATCTCTTCTTGGTGGTAATCTGGGTACATTTTCTGGAAATACATCCATAAATTCTTGTACCACTGGTATGTTCTCCATCATAGGGGACTTCTCCTTAGAACTAGCATATCCCACCTGGATAGCATAAATCTGACATCCCTTCCTCATACACTTGTTCATTTGATATGCTGTAATAGGACGCAGTCGTATTGGTTTTTTGATTCCCTGAATCTCTTGGCATGTGCATCTTTCATTCTGTAGTACATAATATTTTCTTTGCAGTCAACCAAAGTCCAATGCTTCTCTAGACAATCCATACCTAGAAAAACATCATAAGACCCTAATGGAAGTATATTCAGGTCCATGTTTAACTGCTGGTCTGCAATTTCCAATGTGCAGTTTGGAATTTTGGCACTCACTTTTCTTTTTTCTCCTGTGGCTAGCTGTACCAGCCAAGGATTTTTGAATTTATGACCTTTTAATTTACATAATTCTACTATTTTGGGGTTTACATAACTTAAAATTGCACCTGGGTCAACCAAAATAGAAACAAACTGAGACAACAACTTACCTTCCAACTCTATCATCGTTGGCTGATAATCTTCCTGACAATCTTCCAACACTGCATTGATTCGAGGTATGTTTCAAGCCACATCTTCGATTGTAGAAGCTTCCTGTAAATTAGCAATTGTTTCACTTCTTCCTCGTTGTGGGAAATTTATATAATAATGTGCCTCACCATACCCCCAACACTACAAGGGTGGTTTGGATACTTGTCCTTGCTCAGGTTTTCTAGAATCCTCTGTAGGCCTCTCTTCAGCAGGCCATATGGTTCTTTGATGATTTTTGTCGAAATGCTTGCTTACTGAACTTCACATAGAATTTTTTAGTCATCAGTAATCTTTAATATCTATATATGACTAAATATTGGTTCTAGATTTCTAAAAACAAAATTCCCTGAATATTGTGAGTTTTAGAAATCTCACTGCCTTCATTATCCTTATAGAAACATTTTTCACTATTCTACCATTTTTCCATTCCATGGTCACCCTGCCACTCCTAAAAACTCCTTATGGGCTTGTGCCACTCATTTCCATCCATTTTCCTACACATAACCTCATTACTCTATTTTTTCCTTGCCCATCACTCCACTTTCTAATCTAGGGTTACCTATAGCCTAACTCATTCCCATGTTCCCCAAGTTCCTCGAGCATTGATGGTCTCAAAACTATCTCTGTAGGCCCTTTAGATAAATCAAGTACATTGGATTTTGGATCTTCAATACACCACTTTTTAAATACTCTATTTTTACACTTGAAGCCTGCAAGCCTATTTTCAGTCAATATCATGGTCAAATAACCCCCCCACTAGGTCAATTAGGGTTTCACATGTCTTAAGGTCATCATTGGTATTTCAAACAATATTCTCCTTTGATAAGAAGCTGGCACAGATGTAATAGAAGTTCAGAACATAGTTACTCAAGAAAAACCTAAAGAGTTCTAAAGAAGGACTATCCATTCAGTTTCAGAGTTTGCACATGAGGAAAATGTTAGGATTTTAACACTTCTGCAAGAGTGCTAAAAGGTCCATCAGTTGAAGGAATTGATAAGGTAGATGGTATGATCCTAAATGAATACAACTGATAGCAGAAGAAAGAGAACCACTTGTTCTTGAGGAAAATAGGTTTTTTGAGCTTGATGGCCCAATTAGAGTGCCAAACAGTGATCACTTGCAGAAAATGACATGGAGGAAGCACACAAGGCCAATTTCGCTTCAAATTGTGTTTATGACCAAAAGGAGATGAATTTGACAAAAGTGAGAGAGTTTTTTGTCCATCATAGGTCCAAGAAGAAAAACCTCATTCATATTTTACACAGGTATCATGGTTTGGGAGAAATGTAAAAAATATAGGTGTTACAAGAGAATTGTTGCACTTCTAGAGTGACCTTGGGAAAATTAGGTTTTCTCATAGTTTGAGTGTCCAAATGAATTTTTTATGGGTCAAATGACAACTAGACTGGAATATATTTCCAATGAGCTATCATGAGTTGAATTTGGAGTTGGGGAAGGCATCCAAAAGTCGCCTGCACCGGCACTCTTCATTTTTGCACCATCATTCAACTCTTTTTGACCAGTCTTGGGAGAATCAACCTTTTATAGATAAATAAACTCCAATAAGAAAAAAAAGGTATATTTGGAAATTATACAAGATAAGATTTCCAATGATCTATCATGGGCCCAATTTGGACACAGGGAAGACCTCGCAATGCCCTCTGCAAAAATTCGTTGCACGCCTGGGATTTAACGCTGCGCCCTTGGCACTGGCGCTACGCCCTTGGCCAGGAGGGCTTCCTAAGAAAATTAACCCCTTAGACCAATTCAGAGCACTTTTAAGTTTCCTCCAAGGTTTTGTAAAGCTCTGATAGAGGTAAGTGGATGCCCTACCATCATTCTCAAGAATTTTGGATGATCTATTTGAAAGAAATTGAAACCCTAAGAGGCTACCCTAAGGCTTGAACTTGCAAATCATTATTTTCCATTTCTTCATCTACCCATAAAGAATATCAGTCTATACGGGAGGTGAAATTAAGGTGGTTGAATTGGTTTAAATTTTTTCATCCACCAATTACTTGACATAACACTTAGCCCCTTACATTTCAAAAGCATTGACATTACATGCCCTCCTTCATCTCAAATTTCCACTAGTTCAAGGTGCTTTCAAAGAAAATTTTGACATATCAGCTGGATTTACTTCAAAATTATTTAGCCTCTCATTCTGCCTAATTTACACCCTTAATCACTCATTTCATTCACTAGTATACTGCCACTCCATTACCCTCTTCATATCAGTTTCACAGCAGTCCTAGGGTTTTCTCAAAGGAAAAGTGGTCAAATATCAGAAAGATAGGAAAGGGCAATGAAGAATTAAGGAAATAAGATGATCTCAGTATGGCAGAGAAATTTGAAGCAAAGGACAGTGATGATGTGGGCAATGAAGTTAGCAGTCATAAAACTGCAATGAGGGAAATGAGGCACATATCGATGAGGCACATATCAGTGAGGCTAATTTCAATGAAGGAGAAATCAGCAAGGAAAGGGCAAATGATAGCAATGAGGTAAATGTCAGTGAGGCAGATAACCGTGAGAAATAAAACAAATGAAGAATCAAACAGTGAGGAAAGAGCAGTGAGGGAAATAAGGCCCATGAAAGATATGATGGACCCAATAAGGCTAAAAGACAAAGAAAACCTTGAAAACCTAGCTGAAATATATCTACAGGCATCCCAAACACCATAAGCAAGGCAATTTCAAAATTTAGGTAATTTCAAAATTTAGGCAAATTTTGACATTTTTGGTTTTTTGACTGTTTTTTAGGGCCAAGGGCGCAACGACCTTGGCGCTGCGCTTTTTATTGAGGCATCCATTTGAGGAATGGTTTAAATTTTTAGGTTCCTTAGGCCAAGGGAATCACACACACCAAATTTCATATCATTTGGAGTAGATTTGGTCCTCCAAAAGGGTCAGAAACATGCACAAATTCACCATTCTGCCCAATTTTCAGGGCTAGAGCTGCACCCTTAGCAGTCTTGGAAGATTTTTTTTTGGATAGGTTAAGTGACACCAAATGGAAAATAAAGGCATTTTTGGAAAATAGACTCGACAAGCTTTCCAACGAGCTATCACGGAGCTCATTCCGACATTGGGAATGCCTTCAAAATTCAGTTTCACGGTGACCCATTTTTCCAGTGCAGGCGCTAAGCCCTTGGACCTCAATGCTGCGCCCTTACCTGCAAAGTCAAAAAAAGACACAAATTTATTGCAAATAAATATTTTGAGGTTTTTTTGGCAAATCACTCTAAAGTTAGGTGTTAGAAATTATTTGTCATTTATTACATTAGATATTTTGTGCCTTGGGCCTTGCATGGTCTTAATTGACAAAAATGATATTTATGAGCAATTAATGGCCTCCAAAACCCTAGTTAGGGTTTTTATATTCCCTTTCATGATAAATATTGCATGAGGGCCTCATTTTTTATGTTGGTTAGTTGTTGAACTGAGCATAGGCTCTGAGTTGTAAGGAGTTCTTGGTTTTGGAGCATTGTGAAGGTTCTGAAATGAATATCAATGAGACAAGCACTTTGCAGGATTCATGAACATGGCTAATGGTGATGTATTTCTCGTTTTTTTCTCATTTTCTTATGTTTTACACATTTTTTCATCTTTATCTTGCATTAGAACAGATATTTTAGCTTAAGGTATGTTGTCAAAAGCTCATTAAGTCTATCTTCTTCTCTTTCTCTCATGTTTTCCTCTGCTAGGTTAGTTTAGAGAATTCTTAGTTGCTCTCTAAACCCACTCTGCTTGTTTATCTCAAGGATGATTTAATTGATTCAGTGCCAAAGAGGTTTATGGTTAGCCCTGCCCTTTGGAATCACTTTAAACATTGTTTTTGAGGTCTTTACTTTGAAGTATTGCTAATTAGGTTTTAGCTGAAGAGGTCTATGGTTTTCCCTGCCTTTTTGCTCATCTTAAATGGTTGCTTTGAATTTATTTGTAGTATGATTAAGGAAATTTAGGAGTCCCCTAATTTTTGATCAATTCTATATGTCATCTTTCATTTTTTCTTTCTATGAAGGTAGATAGTTGGAGAGGTTAGGAGTTCCCTACTTTGGTTTTGTATTCATGCATAATATTCTTAGAGGACTTTCTTGTTTTATTATTTGAAAAATGATTCTTAACTTCCCTTTTCACCTACTTTGTTCACAATTTAATGTTCACTTCACTCACCTAAGCCTTGAAGATCCATTTGCCTTGTTATAATTGCCCTCCGAAGCATCCTTGACCTATTGTTGTACCTTTCTAGACCTCTTGCAGACTCCATAGCCTAATGGTCTAAACATCTCCTACCCTATTTGTTTTATTGACAACCTACCCAAGCAAACAAACAAACAAACCCTAAGCTTTATAACTAGCCTAAAATTAAAAACACTAAAACCTATCAAGTTTCACATCTTTTGCACAAGAATAAAGAGAGCCCTCTCTGAGTCTAGGAAGGCTAGGTCCTAGGACTCCAAAGACTGGTTTAATTTTACCCTTGTACATTTGGTTTTTCCAATCTGACAAATTACGGCAACCTAACATAATGGAGATCATGGTGGGACTCTGAGTAAGTAAAAAGCTTAGGCATCCTTAAAGAATTCATAAAATCCTTGTCAAATAGTATACACTGACTCATAGCCTAACATAATGGTGATCACGGTGGGATCTCTGAGTCAGTGACATCCTGAGTATTCCTTAAGACCTTAGAAAACCCAAAAAACATCCTTATATTGGTATTTAGTTGTTGATGGTGGACAACAAGTACATCCTCAAAACAGTAAGCATCATCCACCTGGTGACTCCACTGATCTTCAGTAGCCCAGTTGAACCCACTAGTTCTAACATACTCCCCTGATAATGCATTAATCAATCCTAATAATGCTAATGGTGGACAAAAAAGTTGAAATCATCCACCTGGCGACTCCACAATTCTCAATAGACCCAAAAACTCTGCTGGTAGAAGACTCTATACTGGTTGAAAAGATCCTGTGACCCTTTTGATTAACAAATATGGATTCAAGGATACAATGGAGATATGATCCAATGAACAGAGATCATATCCATGGATTCCCACACAAAATGCCTCAAATAATTTGGGTTTCAAACCTGCCTATGTTTCAATTTGAAAAATTTGATGACCCCTTGTTACATCTCATCAAATTTCATATATATGTATGGAAGCTAAAAGTTGAGTGGCATGAGTATTGCCTCATGAAAATGTTCATGGGGACATTAGAAGGTAAGGCAAGGGAATGGTATGAAGGCCTATACCATGGTAGTTTTTTTTCCTTAAAGGATTTCCATAAGGTATTTTATGAACATTATAAAGAAAATTGTTCATCTTTATCATTAGCTGAAAATTATTGTGATCAATATGAAGACCTCATACAATACCTTGTAAACATTGATGAATATTGGGGAAATTGGCATCCTGAAAGTCTATTAGAAGGGATGCATGCATTCCATACTCAAGTTAACTGTCATGACAACCAAGAAGAGTTGGTTGAAGACGAAATCAATCAAGAAATGGAAGAAAATCCAGAGGATCTCTCTAAAGGCACAAGTGATGATTCACCATCCCTTCTAGGTGAGGCTCAAGAAGAAACTCAGCCTTAGAATCAGCCTTCACAAGAGAAAGAGAACTACTTTAGTTCTATCCAAAGAAAGAGAAAAATTCCTCCTATTTTAACTGAAGAGGAAATAAATCAGATTCTAAACATGCAACCAGCCTCTAAATATTCATGTGAACATAAAATTTCTATTCATTTTCCTACTAATTCTAGCTACCACAGATCAAAAGTATTTTTAGATCAATTCAAAAAGAAACAATCTGATAATCCAATATGTTTGATTGGTGACATTACTTATATTGATGATTGTCCCAAGTTTGATCAGTATGATGATGGTTATGATCTCCAAACAGAAGCTAACCTTGTAGAGAAATCAACAGTTGGTTTGTGGGAGGAAGTTCAGTTTCATAAAAACAGTAATCAGCCAATACATATAAGCTATGACAGTGATGGAGAAAGTCAAGAAAATTTGGAAGTAAGTGAAACATCTCTGCTTCTTTGTTATTATTCATTTGAGTCCATCAGAAATAACTTTCATGTGATTGGAAATCAACACTCTTTCAGTTTTGATGTTGAGGTTGTGGAAGATAATGAACTTCTTGAGCAAGTTGTTAATGAGAAACCTTTTCTTGAGATGGTTGAGGAAATAATTTGTGATCAATTTCAAATTGCAAATGAAGGCTTGGAAATTGATAAACATAGGAGATTCGTTGCACTGCCTTCTCAAGAAGATTTTCTGCCAAAGAATGATCTTTCTCATCAACATGATGGTCTACACACATAATTAAGCCCACTCAATCAGAACATATCAGGTTTTCTAGAGGACAACATTGGAATATATGATGAGGCTGCTAGTACAAATGATCATGATGAAGATTTGGAGCTTCTTCCCCAAAGGAACCCCAAGCATAGCTAAGTGGAGGAAGGAGTAGTCTTTAATTAAGCTTATTCCTAAAATCCTCTAAGCTAGGTATTGTTTCAAGATCCCATTGTTGTTTTAGTAGAAGCATCTAAAAGGGGAACATGCTATGTCAAGAGCAGTTTGTTGTAGAGTATAAAGGAGATTTTTGAACACTGTTGTTCAAAAGAAAGTGAGAGGGGAATGGGCTTATTGTTGTTTCAACACAGTCAAAGAGCTGAACCAAGATCACTCATGGAATCATCTACTTGATTGGTTGTATTGGAAAAGTGAGTTCACCAAATAAGTATGTATCATATGTAAACTAGATTAGGATAGATAGGTATGCAAATAAGCTCATCACTATGAGAAAATTTCTAGCTTTAGTTTCAGATTTTTTTGACAAAAAATGAAAAGAAAAAAACTAAGAAAAGAAGAAAAAGAGGGCAAATGAAAAGAAGAGGTACAACCCCATACCAAAAAATAGTATTGTTGAAAGTGTGCAAGCCTAAATGTCACTACTTGTTGAAAAGGAAAAATCTTGTTCAGTCATCTAGCCTAATCATGACTAAACATATTTTAAATTTCTACTGATAGGTTAGTAAAAGGATATTTTACAAACCATGTAAACTTGGATTTTCAGTAGATTAGACTAGGAAAATATGCTTGTTCTCAATGCTCAAATTTGAACCAAAGATAAAAAGAGGGATGCATAACAAATTCTGAATCACAACTCTCATGTTTTCTAGTTTTTGATTGTACAAAATTAATGTCTGTGTGCAGCTTGTCCAAATGCCACAACCCATGACAAATCAGATTGTTTAAACTTGGTTTGATCATGTTTTGAATTTCATGTCAGTAGGTTAGAGAATAAATTCTGTCAAACAACTTAATCTTGACAGATGAGTAGACTAGGTAGAGAATAAGAGACTTCATTAGCCTAGTCTGAACTCTTGGAAGTGATAAGGGTACAAGTAGATATTTTCTATGATTTAAAAAGAAAAAAATGATGTCAAGGGTTTGCCAGTACAAGTGCGCCCGAAAGAAGAAAAAATGTTAGGCAAAGTATGATGGGTAGGTAGAAATGAGGTTGAAGCAAACATGTCTTTCTGATTTTGAGATTATAGCTTCAAGAGAACATCAACAAAAGAAGGAAGAAGGATCTGCCAAGTGCAAGTAAGGCACTGGTCTTCAAAACTCAGAGATTTGAGTTCTGAGGTCCTGGATACCCCCTGAAAAGGAGCTGCCCTCCCCAAGTGGAGCCATTGTTATTCATTAGTAATTTTTACTATCTATAGATGACTAAATATTGGTTCTAGATTTCTAAAAACAAAATTCCCTGAATATTGTGAGTTTTAGAAATATCACTGCCTTCATTATCCTTATAGAACATTTTTCACTATTCTACCATTTTTCCATTCCATGGTCACCCTGCCACTCCTAAAAACTCCTTATGGGCTTGTTCCACTCATTTCCATCCTTTTTCCTACGCATAACCTCATTACTCTATTTTTTCCTTGCCCATCACTCCACTTTCCATCTAGGGTTACCTATAGCCTAACTCATTCCCATTGTCCCCAAGTTCCTCAAGCATTTATGGTCTCAAAACTATCTCTGTAGGCTCTTTAGATAAAAAAAGTACATTGGATTTTGGATCTTCAATACACCACTTTTTCAATACTCTGTTTTTACACTTGAAGCCTCCAAGCCTATTTTCAGTCAAGATCATGGTCAAAGAACCCCCCCACTGGGTCAATTAGGGTTTCATATGTCTTAAGGTCATCATTGGTATTTCAAACACTCTTCTCCTTTGATAAGAAGCTGGCATAGATGTAATAGAAAGTCATCACATAGTTACTCAATAAAAACCTAAAGAGTTCCAAAGAAAGACTATCCATTCAGTTTCAGAGTTTGCACATGAGGAAAATGTTAGGATTTTAACACTTCTGCAAAAGTGTTAAAAGGTCCATCAGCTGAAGGAATTGATAAGGTAGATGGTATGGTCCTAAATGAATACAAATTATAGTAGAAGAAAGAGAACCACTTGGTCTTGAGGAAACTAGCGTTTTTGAGCTTGATGGCCCAAGTAGAGTGCCAAACAGTGATCACTTGCAGAAAATGACATGGAGGAAGCACACAAGGCCAATTTTGCTTCACATTGTGTTTCTAACCAAACAAAGATGAATTTGACAAACATGAGAGAGGTTTTTGTCCATCATAGGTCCACGAAGAAAAAATTCATTCATATTTTACACAGGTATCATGGTTTGGGAGAAATCTAAAAAATACAGGTGTCACAGGAGAATTCCTGCACTTATGGAGTGACCTTGGGAAAATCAAGTTTTCTCATAGTTGGAGTGTCCAAATGAATTGCTTGATGGGTCCAATGACCGATAGATTAGAATCAATTTCCAATGAGCTATCATGAGCTGAATTTGGGGTTGGGTAAGGCCTCCAAAAGTTGCCTACACTAGCACTTTGCATTTATGCACCATCATTTAACACTTTTTGACCAATCTTGGGAGAATCAATTTTTTACAGGTCAAATAAACTCCAATAAATAAAAAATTATATTTGGAAAGTAGACAGGTTACTTTTTTCAACGAGCTATCATGGGCCCAATTCGGACACCAAAAGGCCTCGAAATTCCCTCTACACAAAGGCGTTGCGCCCTTGGCCAGGAGGGCTTCCTAAGAAAATTAACCCCTCAGACCACTTCAGAGCCCTTTTAAGTTTCCTCTAAGGTTTTCTAAAGCTCTAATAGAGGTAAGTGGATGCCCTACCATCATTCTCAATCATTTTGGATAATTTATTTGAAAGAAATTGAAACCCTAAGAGGCTACTCGTAAGGCTTGAACTTGCAAATCATTATTTTCCATTTCTTTATCTGCCCATAAAGAATATCAATCTAGATAGGAGGTGAAATTAAGGTGGTTGAATTGGTTTAAATTTTTTAATCCATCAAGGGCTTGAAATAACACTTAGCCCCTTGTATTGGAAAAGCATTGACATTACATGCCCTCCTTCATCTCAAATTGCCATTAGTGCAAGGTGTTTTCAAAGCAAAGTTTGACATATCAGATGGATTGCCTTCAAAATTATTTAGCCTCTCATTCTTCCTAATTTACACCCTCAATCACTCACTTAATTCACTAGTATACTACCACTCCATTACCCTCTTCATGTCAGTTTCAAAACAGTCTTAGGGTTTTATCAAAGGCAGAGTGGTAAAATGCCAAAAACATAGGAAAGGGAAATGAAGAAGGAAGCAAAGAAGATGATGTCAGTAGGGCAAAGAAATTTGAAGCAAAGGACAATGATGATGTGGGAAATGAAGTTAGCAGTCATAAAAGTGCAGTGAGGGAAATGAGGCACATATCGATGAGGCACACATCATTGAGGCTAATTTCAGTGAAGGAGAAATCATCATGGAAAGGGAAAATGATAGCAATGAGGTAAATGTTAGTGAGGAAGATGCCCATGAGAAATCAAAGAGTGAGGAAAGAGCAATGAGGGAAATAAGGCCTATGAAAGATATGATGGAACCAATGAGGCTAAAAGAAAAATGAAACCTTGAACACTTGGTTGATCTATATCTACAGGCATCCCAAACACCATAAGCAAGGCAATTTCAAAATTTGGGCAACTTTTGACATTTTTGGTTTTTTGACTATTTTTGAGGGCCAAGGGCGTAGCACCCTTGGCGCTGCGATTTTTATTGAGGCATAAATTTTTGAAATGGTTTACATTTTTAGGCTCCTTAAGCCAAGGGCATCACACACACCAAATTGCAGATCATTTGGAGTAGATTTGGTCCTCCAAGAGGGTCAAAAACATGCACAAATTCACCATTCTACCCAATTTTCAGGGTTGGCGCTGCGCCCTTAGTAGTCTTGCGAGATTTGGTTTTTGGACAGGGTAAGGGACACCAAATGGAAAAATAAATACAGTTTTGGAAAATAGAATATACAATATTTCCAACGAGCTATCACGAAGCTCATTCTGATACCGAGAATGCCTTTAAAATTCAGCTGCAAGGTGACCCATTTTTCCAGTGCAAGTGTTGCGCCCTTGGACCTTAATGCTGCGCCCTTGCTTGCAAAGTCAAAAAAAGACACAAATTTATTGCAAATAGATTTTTTGAGGTTTTTTGGGCAAATCACTCCAAAGTTAGGTGTTAGAAGTTATTTGTCATTTATTACATTAGATATTTTGTGCCTTGGGCCTTGCATGGTCTTAATGGATAAAAATGATATTTATGAGAAATTAATGGCCACCAAAACCCTAGTTAGGGTTTTGAACTTCCCTTGCATGATAAATACTACATGAAGGACTCATTTTTCATGTTGGTTAGTTGTTGAACTGAGCATAGGCTCTGATTTGTAAGGATTTTTTGGTTTTGGAGCATTGTGAAGGTTCTGAAACAAATATCAATGAGACAAGCACTTTGTAGGATTCATGAACATGGCTAATGGCGATGTCTTTCTCATTTTGTTCTAATTTTATTATGTTTTACACATTGTTTCATCTTTCTCTTGCATTAGAACAAAAAATTTAGCTTAAGGTATGCTGTCAAAAGCTCATCAAGTCTGTCTGCTTCTCTTGCTCTCATGTTTTCCTCTGCTGCGTCAGTTTAGAGAATTCTTAGTTTCTCTCTAAAACCACTCTACTTGTTTATCTCAAGGATGATTTAATGGAGTTAGTTCCAAAGAATATTTTTTTATCCCCTACATTAGTTCCCAAATCACCTTAGGCTAAAGTAAAGCAGAAAAAAGGACAACACCAAAACCACGCTCAGCAGCAGCTAGCCTACGAGGACATGAGAGGGCTCTCTGCGGGTATATCTCAAACAAAATATTGTGGGGCACGAGATGACCTATAACAGATACTATTTTAGGCTAGTAAATAAATAGGAAAGAAGAGGTATTTTATAATTAGTGGAGTTTCGAGGATGTATGGTGCAAAGAAACGACATGGTGAAGCAAATTAAATCAAAGACACGAGTGTTTCATGAGGCAAGATAGTGAAATTTTAGCAATCAAATTTGAAATAATATGGAGTGGAAGAGCTGTGAGGGTTTAAAAAGAACATATATAGTGAATCCCTTTTCAACACAGAAGAAGACCTCTGAGAAACATAGGCATTTCCCAAAGCGGGCTTGATAACTGGATTTTACCTTTCTTACTTAAAAGCATTCAACTAGCAATGATTATGAATAAACAGTAAAACATAACGAGATACATATGAAACATAAAGAAAAGACATTTTCTAAACTCATACCACAGGAATCTCATGAATCAGAGCTGCATCATTTCATTAATTCTCTGCCAAAACTGTACAGTGAAGCACTGATTTTTTTTTCCCACACTTTTTCCAGAACTCATCCCCCCTTTTTACAAATGATTTTCAATACAATAAATAAACTCAGATGTTGAAAACAGATCGATGGAAATAGGGAGATGTTTCATCATTAACTAATAAAAGTTGAAAAGCCAACCACTTATTCTGAAAAGGAGCAGCGTTACATTTTGTTTGTTGATAACCAATAAGGAAGCAGAACCTGTGGTGTAGACCCTTTGAATTGCAACTAAAAACAAAAATAGGCAACCCAATCCTATTGCTCTGCTGTTGAAGATATCTTTGATTTATTTTAAGCTCCGGTCTTTGACTTTTCACTTTTACATTTGCCATTTGAACAAAAGCTAACTTTAAATAAAAATAGTTTTGAATTTTGCCTTTAATGAAGGGAAATGAAATTCCGCCAATCCCAGCCCATGATAAAAAATTGACGCTCCTTGGACTTCTTGGGCTATGCCCTGAGATAGCTGTAGTTTCCCCATCAACCCCTCCATCATTTATCTGACATTTTTTATTAAAGGCAGATTTGTTTATCAAGAGATGATTGAAAATTTTATTTACGGAATCCCCCTTCCAATCTTGTTTATGGGGCATGCCAGCATTACAACAGGAGCTGAAGCCTTTCGATTGTATATTTGTTCTTGAAATATGGACTACTCCAGATGATTGTACACCTGAAACTCCCCAAGAATTACCCGAAGCAACTGCCTCAACAACACCCTCTATATGTGAAGTCACATGAGACCTGCTGACATAAAACCAATGGTAGATGAATGTCGCCCCATGATCCTCCCTCTTCCTGGAAAACGCTAGATGGGTGCACATTGCTCTTGAAGTTGTGGCTCTCAATGAGGAATCAGGAAAAAGGAAGCAGGCCAAGTAGGACCTGAGTCTTTACAAATGGAGCCAACGCATGCTTTGAAACTTGAAAGTGTGAAATGTTTTTAATGATTAAACATCGAAGCGTGCTCCTTCACAAATAAAAACAATGATATGATGCATCTGCAGCAAAAGACTTGGATTCATTTTTAAAATTTGATGTAGTAGTGGCACAATCCAGCTTGGAGGCTCTGTGCGCCGCGCGCACTCCCCTTTACCAGCGCATTCAAAATTTGCATAGTGTAAAGTGGCCCTATGCGCCATGCGCGCGCGCGTGTAAATTCACCACATTTCGACCTTTAAACTTTGTTTTTCCCATCCAACTGAATTTTCCATGATTTCTCCAGCTCCTAGCTGACTTTGCTATGCCAATGAATTATAAAACAATGAAAACAATCTTTCATGGCATGGATTTCAATTTTGACTTAGCAAACCCACTATTTGAAGACTTTGGCACTTCTTACAATGAACTCTGTTTTTTATCTTGGACTGAATAATGAATCTCTTTGTTGTCTTTTGCAAGGATGTTTAGCATGAAGTTTGGCAAGGTGACTAGAGCCTGCATTTGAAGTATTTCATGGGCGGAAAAATACATATTTATTACAAACACAAATTTGACAATTTCTTCTTCAAAACAGAGTTTTGAAGAAGAAACATCCTCGAGCATATTGACGATGAAAATTTTGAACTAAAAACTTATTGAAAACCTCCTCATGGCCTGCGGGCATTATTTAACATTACTAAAGACCACCCTAGACTTAGAAACTAAAATGACTCTTTTTTGACCAAAATAGCATCTATGACTGTAAATGACGTGAAATGAACTTTGATGAACTTTGAGAAATTTTGACCAACCTAGCAGGTACAAACATGAGGGAAATGAGAAAACCTAGCCCTTCCATCAGTCAATGGCATGCCCCTAACGGAATGCAGATGAATGAGCGAAATGAGACACCTAAACAATGAAATGCAATAAGAGGAATGATCTCTGATGGAGGGATATAAAGATTGACTCTAACATTGGCTCCAATGGGGATGGTAGCTCCTTGGAGGTGCCAAGAACGGCAGATCTTTGGGAGAGCAGACTAGTGCCTTCGTCCATTGGGCTATGGAATCCATTATTTTGACAAAACAACTCAAGACTTTTGACTAAATTATTTGACTGAAAACCGACACAAAATAACTTAATAACTAGACTGAAAACTGACTCACAAATGACTCATGACTGACTTAAATACAAAGCTTATTGAAGGGCAGCAGTCCATCAAGATTCCAAATCATGATGACAACTACCTACATACTGATGGAATATGTACAATCATGTGTAATGAGCTCTCTAATGTAACCAATCAAGCAGATGCCTTCTTGATTGATTCTCCTAATCAGATCTTCTGGTCGACAATAGATACTTGTAACTAGGCATCCAAAAACATAATTGACCATGATCTCCTTCATCACTGAATACTGCAATAATCACCTTCACTGCTAACTGCAACAAATTTGCCAATGGATCATGAAAAACATGAAGATTTACCTCCTGCTGAAGAAACAAGGTGTCCTTTTCTCTTGATTCTGATCTTTCTTTAGTAAAAGTCTATTCCTGGTCCTCAAAAAATTCTGAACAAGTGGATGAGTAGATCTCCTCTTGGAAAAATATTTCAAAACATGAGACATATGAAGAAGAATCTGAAAGGCAGTCCTGAATGTTCTGATCTTCTGTAGTCTGAATATATTGTAGGTCATCTTCATATGATATGACAGCCATATTCTCATTATAGTCATCAATCATAAGAAAAGAAACTTCAGCTGATTCTTGATGCTCAATCATGAAATTTCTATCATCTACCAACGATTCATCCAAGGAAACTTTTTCACTTACTTGAACGAAGATTTCGTCTTGTTTTTCATGAACTGACTGGATTACCTCTTTATGAAGGCTTTGTTCTAATGAAATGAGAACATTTGGATCAATAACTCTGTCCATGATCTCAACGACAAAGTTCTCCTTCATGAGATTCAGCACAAGGTATTCTTGGTCATCACAATCTGAATCTAGATCTGAAATAGCTGACTTGACATTATCACATTCTGAAATTTAAACTTAACATCCCTGCATGCTGTCTTCTTCTGTGGGTAGATCTGAAACAAAACTTTCTCGTTCATCATTTTCAGCCATATGGCAATCTTCAACTTGCTGATCTAGATAAGTATCCTTCAAGATTTCTGTGTGCTGCTGTAACGGATTTTCATACAATGCTTCCATTATTTCTCCGTCCATCAATTCATTATCTCCATAAATATTCTCAAGATCTTCAATGAAACTATCAACGTGTTCACAACAATTCTGCACTAACATTAAAGACGGACAAGATTCTCTGTACCTTTCAAAGAATATAGTATGAAAATCCTTTAGACAATAAATAGAAGCAGGTGGCAAACTTTCATACCAAGATCGGGCTTCATCTTCCAGAGTAGCCATAAACATTTTCATCAAACAGTCTTCAAGAAAATCGATCTTGAATTTATGCACATGAATGTGAAATTTCACCAGATGAAGAGCAGCATCATTACCTTCCACATTTCTAAGCATAGGTAAATTCTGAAGCCAATCCACCTTGAGCATTTTATTTGGAAAACCAGGGATGTGATCTCGGCTCATGTGAGCATATCTTCTTGCAACACGTTCCATCTTGAAAATCTTAAAGCCACTGATCGTCCTGCAGTGGAGTCACCATGAAGCATTGATTTCAGGATTTTTTAGTGAATGAAGTCGCCAGGTGAATGATTTCAGCCTTTTTATGTCTGATCATTGTCCACCATCAACGATCAGATCTGAACTTGATACATGTACTGGGGCAATTTACAAGTCAAGTGTCACGTTTCACAAGCTAAACCGGAGATTGACTGAAGTAGCGTTTATCTAGTTCCACTATGTTAGTTCCCAAATCTACCTTAGGCTGAAATAAGGCAGAAAAAATACAACACCAAACCACGCTCAACCTCGTAGCTAGCCCTATGAGGACAAGAGAGGGCTCTCTCCGAGTCAACTAAGTAAAATATGTCTAATAGGGCCTGAGATGACCTATAATGAATACTGATTTTAGGCTAGTAAATAAATAGGAAAGAGGTATTTTGATGAATGACTGGTTTTCAGGGATGTATGGGACAAGAACAGCATGAGTTGAGAAATTTAAATCAAAGACACTGAGTGTTTCATGAGGCAAGATAGGAAGGAAGTTTAGCAATCAAATTTGAAATAATATGGAGTGGAAAGACTGTTGAGAGGTTCAAAAGGGCATATATAATGAATCCTTTTCAACAGAAGAAGACATACAGAAAACATGAACGCTTTCCCAAGGCAGAGCAATAACTGGATTCTACCTTTCTTACTTAAAAGCATTCAACTAGAAATGATTATGAATGAACAGTAAAACATAAAGAGATACATATGAAATAGAAAGAAAAGACATTTGCTAAACTCATACCACAAGAATCTCATGAATCAGAGCTGCATCATTTCATTAATTCTCTGCCAAAACTGTACAGTGAAGCGCTGAGTTTTTTTTTCCACACTTTTTCCATAACTCAGCCCCCCTTTTTACAAATGATTTTCAATACAATAAATAAACTCAGATGTTGAAAACAGATCGATGGAAATAGGGAGATGTTTCATCATTAACTAATAAAATTTGAAAAGCCAACCACTTATTCTGAAAAGGAGTAGTGTTACATTTTGTTTGTTGATAACCAATAAGGAAGCAGAACCTGTGGTGTAGACCCTTTGAATTGCAACTAAAAACAAAAATAGGCAACCCAATCCTATTGCTATGCTGTTGAAGATATCTTTGCTTTATTTTAAGCTCTGGTCTTTGACTTTTCACTTTTACATTTGCCGTTTGAACAAAAGTTAACTTTTAATAAAAATAGTTTTGAATTTTGCCTTTAATGAAGGGAAACAAAATTCCGCCAATCCCAACCCATGATAAAAAACTGATGCTCCTTGGACTTCTTGGGCTATGCCATGAGATAGCTGTAGTTCCCCCATCAACCGTCCAGCATTTTTTTGACATTTTTTATTAAAATCGGATTTGTTTATCAAGAGATGATTGAAAATTTTCTTTACGGAATCCCCCTTCCAATCTTGTTTATGGGGCATGCCAGCATTACAACAGGAGCTGAAGCCTTTCGATTTTATATTTGTTCTTGAAATATGGACTACTCCAGACGATTGTACACCTGAAACTCCCTGAGAATTACCCAAAGCAACTGCCTCAACAGCACCCTCTATATGTGAAGTCGCATGAGACCTGCTGACGTAAAACCAATGGTAGATGAATGTCGCCCCATGATCCTCCCTCTTCCTGGAAAACGCTAGATAGGCGCCCATTTCTCTTGAAGTTGTGGCTCTCAATGAGGAATCAGGAAAAAGGAAGCAGGCCAAGTAGGACCTAAGTCTTTACAAATGGAGCCAACGCATGCTTTGAAACTTGAAAGTGCGAAATGTTTTTAATGATTAAACATCAAAGCATGCTCCTTCACAAATAAAAAAAATGATATGACGCATCTGTAGCAAAAGATTTGGATTCATTTTTAAAATTTGATGTAGTAGTGGCACAATCCATATTGGAGGCTTTGTGCGCCGCGCGCACTCCCAGTGTGCCGCGCACATTCAAATTTGAACTGTGTAAAGTGGCTCTATGTGCCGCGCACACCCAGTGCACCGCGTCGGCTGCCCAACGCACCACACATTGCAAATTCACCACATTTTGACCTTTAAACTTTGTTTCGCCCATCCAACTGACTTTTCCATGATTTCTCCGACTCCTAGCTAACTTTGCTATGCCAATGAATTATAAAACAATGAAAACAATCTTTCATGGCATGGATTTCGATTTTGACTTAGCAAACCCACTATTTGAAGACTTTGGCACTTCTTACAATGAACTCTATTTTTTATCTTGGACTGAATAATGAATCTCTTTGTTGTCTTTTGCAAGGATGTTTAGCATGAAGTTTGGCAAGGTGACTAGAGCCTGCATTTGAAGTATTTCATGGGTGGAAAAATACATATTTATTACAAAAACAAATTTGACAATTTCTTCTTCAAAATAGAGTTTTGAAGAAGAAACATCCTCGAGCATATTGACGATGAAAATTTGAACTGAAAACTTATTGAAAACCTCCTCATGGCCTACGGGCATTATTTAACATTACTAAAGACCACCCTAGACTTAGAAACTAAAATGACTCTTTTTTGACCAAAATAGCATCTATGAATATAAATGACGTGAAATGAACTTTGGTGAACTTTGAGAAATTTTGACCAACCCAGCAGGTACAAACATGAGGGAAATGAGAAAACCAAGCCCTTCCATCAATCAATGGCATGCCCCTAACGGAATTCAGATGAATGAGCAGAATGAGACACCTAAACAATGAAATGCAATAAGAGGAATGATCTCTGACGGAAGGATGTAAAGACCGACTCTAACCCTACCCTTTGGAATCACTTTAAACATTTTTTTGAGGTATTTACTTTGAAGTATTGCTAATTATGGTTTAGCTGAAGAGGTCTATGGTTTGCCTTGCCCTTTTTCTCATCTTAAATGGTTGCTTTGAAGTTATTTGTAGTATTATTAAGGAAATTTAGGATTTCCCTACTTCTTGATCATTTATATATGTCATCTTGTATGTTTTCTTTCTCTGAAGGTAGATAGCTAGAGAGGTTAGGAGTTCCCTGCTCTCTAGGGTTTACTGGATTGTTATCTTGATTTTTACTTGCTAGGGTTTGGTCAAAGAAGTATGGTATGCCATATATTTGGTTTTTTCTTCATGCATAATATTCTTAGAGGCCTTTCTTGTTGTAGTATTTGAAAAAGGATTCTTAACTGCCCTTTGCACCTACTTTGTTCACAATTTAATGTTCACTCCACTCACCTAAGCCTTGAAGATCCATTTGCTTTGTTATACTTGCCCTCTAAAGCATCCTTGACCTATTGTTGTACCTTTATAGACCTCTTGTAGACTCCATAGCCCAATGGTCTAAACCTCTCCTACCCTATTTTTTTTCTTGACAACCTACCCAACCAAACAAACAAACAAAACCTAAGCTTTATAACTAGCCTAAAATCAAAAACCCTAAAAACCTATCAAGTTTCACATCTTTTCTACAAGAATAGAGAGATCCCTCTCTAAGTCCAGGAAGGCTAGGTCCTAGGACTCCAAAGACTGGTTTGATGTTACCCTTGTACATTTGGTGTTGCCAATCTGAAAAATTATGGGGACCTAATCGAATTTTTAAAATTGTTACTTCTAGCACCCTTGAAGTTTGAACTGTTTTTCTGTCCTTTTCTTGGTTGCCAACTTTGTCCCACCTCCCCTTTTGCCTTGGACTTCTGGTAGCACACTCGTGCCTTATGAATTTCTTTGTCCATGGTCCTAGGATTTACAAATTCAATTCGTTCCTTCATGTGGGTTGGAAAACTACTCAGGAATCTTTGAACCTTAGCCTTTTCATCTCTGAGGTAAGGGACATATCTTAATAGGGAGGTGAATTTGGTAATATACTCGTCCATAGTCATCTGACCCAACTTCAAGTCATGGAAATATCTATATTTTCTTCATAAAAACGTTCTATCAAATACTTATCTTTAAAGTATTGCTGGAATGAATCTGATGTAACATATTGATCTTCAATGCTGCGAACATTCTTTACCTCCTCCCACCATAGGGTTACTTTTTATCTCAGCTGGTAAATGGAAAATCTGGCATTAAGGTTGCTGCTGTACTCGTACACTTGAAATTACTTATTCATTTTTATCAACCAAGCCTCTACCACCTCTTTAGCTTCTCCATCGAATGTAGGTGGTTTTATCTTTCGAAACTCACCTTGAAGCTCCACTTTTTGCTTCTTAATTTCCTGCTTATCGGACACATTACCAGACCCTCCTTCATTATAGTTCTTGTTCTTGTTGCTTCACTGTGAAGGACTCCTACCCATTCTGTCTGTGGTTTGGTCCTTGTTTTTTCATTCATTCTCTTCTTGCACACTCCTATCTGGACTGGGTTGTAACACCCATCGATTCTGCTTGTCAAAAAGGCTCTTAAGTATCCTCTCTTGCTCCTACATCATACGTTCATTGCCACTTCTTACTCGGACCATTTCCTCCTGCAACTTCTGACCAATACTTAACAGTATGCTGGTCTGGTGTTGTTGTTTCTCCAATAGTCTACTAGTCTGTTGGTGCCGATCTACAGACAACTAAATCCACATTTCAGGATTCATCTCTGGTTGTGTTTGAGGTGTAGGTTCTCCGGTAATCTGAGGTGTTTGTTGTTTCGATCCCCTTCTCATATCGTCCTTTGTAGTACCACTTCTTTTATTTGCATCAGTTATACACATTTTAAATCGTTAGGTGACCCCTAGGGTCCCAGTGTTTGAACGATGCTCTGATACCACTTGTAACACTTATCATTATTACCATACTACTTAAATAAATAAATAAAATTACTTTTACCATAAGGTTGAAACATATCATTCAACAATGATAGACATTCATTATACACATGATTCTTACTTTTATCATGAGGTTGAAACATATCATTAAATAATGAAAATATTTGTTGAATAACATGATTCACTACCCGCCATAAGTTTGGGTTGGATTTATATTAACATAATCTATTGTATATATTTTATTGATGAACCTTGCTATTAATATTAGTTTGGATGGATTAACTACTGCTGTTCATCGCATATAATTTCTTGTACTTGCCTTGATTAAAGTATTTGTACTACAAATCTTGACATGTCTTGGCCATTCAATGCTCATGCCAGTTGTTGGATTTTATGGATCCGCATTTATGTTTTCGATGGCCACCTTCCCTCTTGATCTCCGTCTGATTCCTTCGTCGATCGACGGTGGTGGTTGAGGCGGGAAGGGACTAGGTATAACCTTGTTACCCTACGCACTTCCATCATTATTACTCTGTCGTTGTGTTAAGTTTGGTTATGCCATAGGTAAGGGCTTGAAGCAATAGACCAAGATTCCCCGGTTGTGGTAAGAGAATGTAATGTTCCAAAATTTTAGCCTCCAAGCTAAATGGAACATTAAAGTTAGCAGCAGCTCTAGCCGGTAAATAAATGGGTAGAAAAGCCCATAAGTCTCCTAAGGAGGATAAAAACACTCCAAGTGTGAAAGGAGACACTATATCTAGCTCAATAAAACACCTCCATGTGTGAACATAGATAATATCAAGTTACTTTGACTAAGTCAACAGCGCAGTTTTAGAGGAGGAGGAATCCAAGGATGAATAACGTAATTTTGGAGGGAGATGTAACTTGGGTTAGAAGTAACCTAAGTGAGTGGGGCCGAGGGCAAGAAAACTCATGTATTATATAAGGAAGAGGATGGCAGCATTATTCTTAATGTTCTAGTTTATTATTCTTGTCTGCCAAGACTTGTTGCTGCTTTGCTGCTTAGCAAAGTTGTAGTGTTGTTTAGCACTGGGTGTTCCCGGGCGGGAATTCCACCTCTTTCCTTTGAGGAGCCTCATTGGGAGAGTTTGTATTCATCATTCCACATCATGTTTTCAGGCCAAGCTTCAGCCTACGTCATCAGCACAACTTTTTCATAGATCTCACAGTGTTGCTGGGTGCAGCAGTGGAAGCGATTGGAATCCCAGCTTCTGAGCTAGTTTCTCATTGGAGGAAGCTTTCCTTCACTTGAGAGATCTGTTTGGAGAGCTCCAAAGCTTATTTCAGATATGTGGTATTAGACCACACATTTACCATACATTCCTATCACTGTTTTTTCCAGGGAATGCGTTATTTTGGAGGTTGTTCTTAGTGCATTGTTTGGTGGCTCCGTTGCTGAGTTTCCTTGTGATTGAGAGGTTCATCGTTTCATGGGAGGAATCCATTGAGGGATATACATCAGATCAGACATATTTTCAGCCTTGTACACTCATTTTATTCAGTGTTGTAGTGGTGATTCAGTAAATTACTGAATATCACATTCTTGTATGTAGAGTGTTTGACAAGAAACCCTTGCCGGGTTATCTTGTGTTTTGTATAAGGAGACTAGATCTCAGTTTATGAGCATGATTATCTAATAAATGAGTAGATCTATTTGTCTTCTTATTTTCTGAGTTAATACCCTCATAAGACTACGCAGTCCTTTGATGCAGCAACTCCGGTAAAATGCAGTTTTGGGGTTTTAATCATTTTCAGCTACACTAGTGTGGGAGGCCTGTTTAACTCACCTAGTTTCATTTATTTCTGATATCCTCTTTTATTTAGATTCTAGATGGATGTATCTATGGGATCCAAGTGATCATTTTACTTTTTAATTGCATATGTTGCTGGAAGTGCATCTTTAATTCATGATTCATGAGCATTCCCGATTGTGGAATATTACAGTAGTATCAGAGCATGATCTCTAGCTCAACCTGTGAGATCCAGCTATCAGAAGAAGGAGAGATGGAAAAAAGCCAGAAAGCTTCAGTATGTGCAGGAATAAAGGAATACAATCTTACAAAGCTTCTTCCAAAATCTATGGAGAGCTTTCAAGGAGAGCTGAAGAAAATGAGATTGGAGATGGGATCTCCAAAGGAGGTTGAATCTAGAGCTGAATCTAGATTTTCACATGGTGAGTGTGAGCATGCAGCTGCACTCCATGATTCCCAACATAGTCAAATTCCCAGAGCTATCCTGAGATGGACGGGAGGAGGAAGAATTCCTAAGAGGAAAACTCTTAGTGATTTTTTGCAGGAGTATGAATCTCAAACTGAGAGGTTTGGAGATCATACTGATTTCCAAGAGTTTTGCAAGATTCAGGTGGAGAAGAGCAAGTAGCAGGATGCAAATAGATTTCTTCTATCTAATTTTGTCAGATCACTTACATGTTCAGCTGAAGCTTGGGTGAAGGAGCTAGAATCCTATTTGCAGCTGCACCACATTTCCAAAGATGAAGCTATCAGAGTTGCAGCGCTACATTTCAGAGGTAAGGCTCATGCATGGTGGATTTTTGAATCTTATTCCTTAAATAATTCCAACACTTTCTCTTATGCAAGATTCATAAAAAAACTGATGGAGAGGTTTGGTGAAAAACTTCCTAAGACACATGAGCAAGGAAAACTTGAGAAAACAAAACCCTTGCATGTGATGGAGGAAAATCCATTTCAGAAAACCATGGGAGGAGCTGATGTATTGCATTACACATTACCGGAAGAAAAACCTCTAGTTCATATTCTTGAACAAAAGGGCATGAGGATCACTTTTTCACAAAGGGATCCAATTGTTGAGATGTTGCCTAGACACATTGATAAAGAAGAGGGCAACAATGCTGTCACATCTAGAGAAAATCCAGTGCCTCATGCAGAGGAGGGAGGAGCACATGCTCCAACAAGAGGGATTCTTGTATCCTTACAAGAAGTTCCCCAAGATCTCATACATATAGGTCCAAGCATAATTAATGAGTAGCATGATTGTGCAACATCGCAGCTGGATGGAGGAGGTAGGGAGGAAGAGCAGCATCAGTTGACGAGAAGCACACACCCTTCTCTATTTCAGAAAGCTAGTGCAAAGAGGAGGCAGACTGTATTACGCTGTGAGAGCAAGGGCAAGGTTGCCCAACCACATGAGCAGTCTACTCTTGACATTGATGTCTCACTACATGGAGGCATTCCACCCGGGAGGACACCTGATCTTCAGTTGATGAGAGATATCTTGTCTTTGGGTTCACCACTCTTGGATTTTGGAGAGGTGAAGAGTTTGGAGGAGAAATTTTTCATGGGGGATGTCAAAGTAGCAGGCAACAACATGAGTGGAGCTTCACATGCCAGATCACAAGCGCTGTCACTGAGGAGGATTGATCCTTATTAGAGATCTCAGCTTTTGGTAGAGTACTCCAAAGATCTTGGTGCATGCATGATTCTTGATGACCCGGATGGAGATGACAGATACATGGTGGATGATGTGGTTATCTATTCCTATGGTAGGATCTTCTTGACTAGAGCTTCTAGTCTCAAGGAGAAATTGCTACATGCAACACATGAGGATTTCTCTTCCATGCATTTTGATGCATATCTCTCCTTGGCAAAGGAGTTCACTTGGGAGGGCATCCAGCATCACATATATCAGCATATGGAGAGATGCATAGCCCGGATGGTGATAGAGAGGATGTCACAACCACCTTCCTACTCATTGGGAGTGAGGGAGAATTTCCAGTTGAGCCATTTCAGCTCAAGACCTCAAGTACATAATGGAGGAGGTATCATTTCATGCTTTGTATTGTACTTATTTCCTTTATTTGAGCAACATGACGTAACAAGAAGAAATGTTTCTTCTTGCATATTGTATGATGATGTACTTGCAACTACTTGTAGCATTGATCTTGGCTCTCTTTTTGATTAGATGTGGGGGAAGCCACATGTTTCTTGGTGTGCACCATTGACACCATATTGTAACTTCATGTTTTCATCTTATGATATGACTATGGCAGCAAACAAGTGGCTGGGAAAGCACTTCTTGTATTTTATTTTGATGCAGGTCGGGGATGCACTGCGCTAGTTCCATGAGAGGGACCATGATTCACTCTCCAGTTGTCAATTGGAAACTTGTTTTTATTGTATATTGCTTCCATGTATTGTTGATGTGTTTTTTCTCAAGGGAATCTTTGTATGGAGAGAGAAACTAATTAGATGGCATGGCACCCGTATGATAGAGAAGCATAATACTTGTTGGTATGGGGCATCATACAAGTTGACCTTCATGATCTTACTCTATGGCTTGTATGAGGGAGAGATGAGGCAACAATAGAGAAGAAAGGCACATTCATGGTGCAAGGAGGTTGCCCTTCAGTATTTGAGGATCATGAGAGACTTCCATGTAGGAATATGATATTATCACATAGCAGCATGATGGTGGATGGATTTGGCATGTGGAATGTCAAAGGGAGAAGTCATGGAGACTTATTCTCAAGACCTACAACACTGCCACATGAGAGTATGTTCTTATTGATGGAGTGTTCCAAAGAGTATGTGTATCCCATTTTCTTGCAGATTTTTGTGAGGGAATCCTCATGGGGGAACTTATACATGGACCTCACTTTCAGCTCACACATGATGCATGGTAAGAAATAAATTTATGTGCTTGTTGATTACTCTATTGAGTATTTGTACTTTCTCACCATATGTAAACAGTGCATTGCTCCACATGAGAGCAAGATTATTTATGGGTTTCATGGTCACTTTAGGGCCAAATATTGTGATGTTGATGACCCATCTTTACATGACTTTGGGAAAGTGTTGTATTTCTTTGATTATGCATAGCTGGTGTATATTGTAGCATACTACTTCATAGTAGATGAGTTAACATGCATAGCTGCAAATTCTTGGGAGGATAACTTGCCACTTGATGCTCTACAACACAGTTGGAAGAACTGTGCTGTATCCACCAGACAGACCATATGTATCATCCAAACTTGCACATAACCTTCAGACATTTTCTGATTTGGATGCCATGTGGTGATGATGTGCCATTCAACTTGGATGGAATGGTATGGGTTGACATGTCTCATGAATTTGGAGGAAGAGTCCTTGGAGGCTCAAACTTCTTCTTGCCATTGGAGGGAAATCATGTTTCAGCCCAAGATCAGCGTACCCTATACACTTATAATGAGTGGAGAGGAGGACAGCATGAGATAGGCCCTCTTGCCTATCATGGTCACTTATTCAGCCCACCTACATTTTAGGAGCACAAGGTGGAGGAGACCTTTCATGAGTTACCATGTTGGAGGGTGACTCACTTCATTTGGATGATAGCATGGGTGAGAGAGGCACTCATTCACCATGTTGGTCATCACTCCTAATTTATGGAGGCCATGAGACATCTAGCAGGTTTCCATTCACACTTTCCACCTTTGATTGATGCAGATACCTTGGTTTTGCACACTTGGGAGGAAGCATTGGATGAAAAAATATTTGCAGATTCTCTTGATGCGGTGATGGGGGCTATTTATGAGAGGCCACATGAGGAATATGGGAGAAATTTTGTTCTCCTTATGCATTTTCTTGAGGACAAGAAAATATTTTGGAGGGGAGGACTGTAATGTTCCAAAATTTTAGCCTCCAAGCTAAATGGAACATTAGAGTTAGCAGCAGCTCTAGCTGGTAAATAAATGGGTAGAAAAGCCCATAAGTCTCCTAAGGAGGATAAAAACACTTCAAGTGTGAAATGAGACACTCTTTCTAGCTCAATAAAACACCTCCATGTGTGAACAGAGATAAGATCAAGCTGCTTTGACTAAGTCAACAACACAATTTTAGAGGAGGAGGAATCCAAGGATGAATAACGCAATTTTGGAGGTAGATGTAACTTGGGTTAGAAGTAACCTAAGTGAGTGGGGCCGAGGGCAAGAAAAATCATGTCTTATATAAGGAAGAGGATGGCAGAATTATTCTTAATGTTCTAGTTTATTATTCTTTTCTGCCAAGACTTGTTGCTGCTTTGCTGCTTAGCAAAGTTGCAGTGTTGTTTAGCACTGGGTGTTCCCGGGCGGGAATCCCACATCTTTCCTTTGAGGATCTCATTGGGAGATTTTGTATTCATCATTCCACATCATGTTTTTAGGCAAGCTTCAGCCAACATCGTCAGCACAACTTTTCCGAAGATTGTGTAGTGTTGCTGGGTGCAGCAGTTGAAGGGATTGGAATCCCGGCTTCTGAGCTAGTTTCTCATTGGAGGAAGCTTTCCTTCACTTGAGAGATATATTTAGATCTATTTGGAGAGCTCCAAAGCTTATTTTAGATCTGTGGTATCAAACCACACATTTCCCATACATTCCCAACGTTGTTTCTGCCAAGGAATGCGTTATTTTGGAGGTAGTGCTCAGTGCATGGTTTGGTGGCTCTATTGCTGAGTTTCCTTGTGATTGAGGGGTTCATCCTTTCATGGGAGTAAGCCCTTGAGGGATATACATCAGATTAGACATCGTTTCAGCCTTGTACACTCATGTGCTTCAGTGTTGCATTGGTGATTCAATAAATTACTGAATATCACATTCTTGTATGTAGAGTGTTTGACAAGAAACCCTTGCCGGGTTATCTTGTGTTTTGTATAAGGAGACTAGATCTCATTTTATGAGCATGATTATCTAATACATGAGTAAATACATTTGTCTTCTTATTTTATAAGTTAATACGCTCATAATACTGTGTAGTCCTTTGATGCAGCAACTCCGATAAAATGCAGTTTTGGGGTTTTAATCATTTTCAGCTACATTAGTGTGGGAGGCCTATTTAACTCACCTAGTTTCATTTCTTTCTGATATCCTCTTTTATTTAGATTCTAGATGGAGGTATCTATGGGATCCAAGTGATAATTTTACTGTTTTATTGCATATGTTGCTGGAAGTGCGTTTTTAATGCATGATTCATGAGCATTCCCGATTGTGGAATATTATAGAGAACCTGGAAAATTATTTTGCACAGTCTGTTCATAGTTTGTTTCACCTTTATATTTTTGTTTATACTTGGGAATTTACTCTGGCTAACTACAAGCTTGGGGTTGACTCTACCATCCACTCTACAAAGAGACTCAGGCAAGTTTTTTGGCTCTTCGGCCAAGCCTCACTTCTCCAGTACAGGTAACTTTTCAATTTTGGGTTCCAATAGGGTTTTCTCGTTTCTAATCTCGATTTGATTCTCATATTTTTCTCTTGACCTACGAATTTTTAACCCTTAAATTTTTTTTTTGGGTTCTCATGTATCCAACGTGGCGCTTGGCAACAGTTGTTGGAGATTCAATTAATTTCAGGTATTTATGGATACAAAATCTCGTTTCTTAGTTAAATTTAATTGTTACTCTTAGTTTAACGTTATTGCCTTCATTCGTTATTCGTGTCTCCTGGTTTTTCAAATACCCTCTTACCATAAGCAGGGTCTGTCTATTATCTTGAATGTTGGTCTCGGTTAACATCTCCATGCTGCTCTTCCAGATATTCATTCGTCGAATTTCCTTTTCCGAAGGATCGACGACATGATTAGTACTCTTCAGTTAGGTTAATAGAATTCAGAGTTTTCTAGAATAATTCCATATGCACAACGGCTCTCAGTTAGGTCATAAGAGCTAGAATCAGTGCTTTCTTATGAAATATGTATTTATACACAGTTATGCTTAATTCATTTTTTAGTACTGTTTTCAAACGGGTTTCCACCGAAGTATTCCCTTTTGGTCTCGGTTGGATTTTTACGAACTCCTATTATGTATTTTGTACGAATTTATAGGTTTGATTATCTATGAACATCAATCTTTTTGTTTGGCCTGTACTCTGCAGGGTTTCTAGTTTTGTTAATGTAATAAATATTTATTCAGAAATAATTCCTGTTGTATTTAGCATCTGTATTATCATGATTTTATGATTCTTAAAGATATATCATGTTTCCTGTTTATTATGGTGTTTGCTGAGCCTTTGGCCGGTTCGGGTATTTTGCATCTCTTTTGTATATCTTTAAATGAATCAAGTTTACTAGATTATTTTTATACAGTGGAAGTTTATTGACATACTATATGGTTCTGGGAACACTATTTATTTATCTTTATATTGTTAATCTCTTGAGATCTACCTTCACAGGGTTTCTCTCTATTTTTAGTTTTGGTGACCGGAGCACCTCGAGTACCTGCTCGTGTATAGTTTTAGCAGGAGAAACAATGTGTTCTGGAATTGAGGTTCTACCTCGTATCCAGAACTGATAGTTCCCTCTAATCAGTTTATTGAAAGAGTTAAACTATTTATCACGATTTTTTATTGTTATATTGTTTGTTCAGTAATTATTTAATTCCTTTACTTAATATCCCTGTTTTCATGCCTTGATAGATTTTGATCCATGCAATTTAGTTCTCCATGTAGTCTCTATTATTTTCTAAAGCAGGATAATACCAATGTATTCATATATCAGAGTAACTTCTGTATTTTATTTAACATATTTACCACTATGTTTACTTTAATATATATAACATAGTAACCTATTGTTTTTACTCTAAGGATGGCTATTCTGTTTTTCCTTAATAGCATTTCCTTTTATTTTTCACAAATATCGAACTCAGAAACAAATTATAAGAGTCACATATAATTTACAGAACCTGTAAATAACCTGCTTAATCATAAAGGTATACAGGATTCCCAGTCCTTTTCAAACAGTTTGTCTTTCATAAAAAATTTGTCCTTGAATCTAACTAGGCACATACCTGTAACTACACTTAATGAAATTCGTTCCTGTTTAATTTACTGAAATGCACAGTTACTTATCTGAATGTTCAATTCACTACTGATTTCCACCCAACCTTCAAGAGAGGCGATTACGTCCTTCTCTTTCCCCCGTGCTCCACACGTGAGAGGTACAGGTTGATAGTGTTTTCTGTTGTGACCTCAGGACCCCAAGTCCAGTCAGTACCAGAAAATTTCAGGAACGCTGAGTATTTTCCACTGGTCTCTACCAGCTCAGGAAATTTCCTCACTCTCTTTCTCAGTTTCTGAACATAACCCCTTTTCCTCATTGGGATATGCCCTTTATTCTCAAAGGACCAGGAAACTGTTCAAACTATCCAACCACTTCTCAGTCCTTGGAATACTTTTACCATCAAACTTTTTACTTTTTTATGGAACTACTTTTCCATAACCAAATTTATTTTTCATAATAACAAAAAAAATAAAATTTCCAGAAAAAAATAAATGTTTTAGTATTTTCTTTTAAAATAATAACTAAAATGTCATATTACTAGTTAACAACTATTTAATACCAAATTCAGCTGTCACAGAAGGGGAAATAGTTCCACCACTCTTTGAGCCGATCTCAGTACTGAACATCAAATCACAAGCATATGTTGCCAAAATTTTGGGCCATCTAGGTGGACAATGATCCATATGGATTAGATATGATGGCCTCAAAAGAAGAGCCTCTGAATCCCAACGGTGAGTGCTACTTGTAGTTAAATAGTAATTTTTTGATTTATTTATTTTTTTTAATTTTTTATTTATTTTAAAACTATATTATAAATTAGATAAAATTTGTTAAATATTTAGTTCATTACAAAATATAATAAATATTTGAAAAGGCTTAAAAAAAATTTGAAATGATAAAATGCCTAATTTAATACATATATTGGAAATTTTTATAAAATTATAGTACAAATGTTTTATTTCAAACAACTAACCAAAAGGAAAGTCTTTTGACCCAAAATTAATCACAATAGACTTTTCCATAGGCAGGTATAATAAGATAAGTGGAAAAAGTTTTAAGTCATTTTCAATTTATTTTTTTATTGAATGATATTAATATATAATGTGTATCATTATCACTTCTAAATTTAGATTTCATTGATAATTTATCAATGGATAAGGATGGCAACTCATAAGAAGGTGATTTTTGGTTTTGTGATTATCTAGAGATTGAGAGTGTACCTTCCAGACTTAATCACAATTCTAAATAATTATAAGAAAAAGGTAACATGAACTAGTATATAACTCGTATCATTTTCAATCTTCAATTATAAACTTTTTGAACTAAGATTTGATGAATATATAATTTAAAAATCGTCAAATTTGGATGTTTAATGCTACATATACAATGAACTTTGAAAGAGAGTACAAGTTTTAGAATTGAACATTTGGTTAGTAACTTGGCTAGAAGAAACTGACTTCTTATCTAAATTGGTGAGAAAATAGGACCACCATTTTAATATCAATGCACAAATTGGATCATTGAAGTGCTCACTACATTAAACACAATTAGGTGTTGAGCAACATCCTAATGAATAGTTGAAAAACATGAGAGAATTCTAGATTCCATGCTAGATATTCCCAAATATGTTGATGTGATGAGATTGATTGATTGAATTGTAGATGTCTTATTGAGAATACTAGTAGCTATCCTGGAATTACCAAATTTTGATTGGTTTAAAGTTACAAGGCTTTGAAACATGAATCTTGAATATCTTCATGATATTTTCCCCATTTAGGTGCAAGGTGAGAAGTATGTGGAATGGATTCTAGTTTGAGTTATCAGATTCTTCTATTCTTTTATGGTTCATTAATGTATCTAGTGGTTTTGTTAGTTGAGTGCTAATGAGTTTTGTTTAATTAATGTGGTTGTTTTTCATTGACAACTCACTATTTTGATTTGATCAATGTGGTGGTTTTATTCTCTACATGATCGCACACAAGATGATCCAGATTGAATCATTATATTAAGTATCATACATCTTGGTTCTTTCAAAGTGGAAAATTTGAAGGAGAATTGTGATTTGAAATAATTTGGTGGTGGTTTAAGGCATTTTTTTTTGTGATCCAAAAATATTTCTTATGCTAAATGATAGCACTCCACTAGATCTCTAAAGGTTGAGAAGGAGACTAGCAAAGGTAACCACAAACCACTTTGAACTTATAGTGACCTACTAGGATGACAGGTTTCTC
>CM076571.1:101604887-101729222 GCA_034641835.2 Pinus albicaulis
TGTCATGATGAACCTTGTGGCAGACACTTTGCTGATAAAATGACAGCTTATAAGATCCTTCATTTAGGATATTATTGGCCATCCTTGTTTAAAGATGCTAAAGAGTATGTCAAAAGGTGTGACAGTTGCCAAAGGGTAGGGAAACCTTCTCCTTCAGGTGAGATGCCATTACAACCTCGGGTACATATTGAACCTTTTGAAAAATGGGCTTTGGATTTTGTAGGACCTATTAGTCCTCCATCAAGACAAAAGAGATATATATTATTTTGCACTGATTATGTTACTAAATGGGTAGAAGCCAAGCCATTACTTGTTGCTAATGAAGCATCTGTAGTTACTTTTCTTTTGAGGATATTTTTACTCGTTTTGGTGTCCCAAGGGAAATTGTTACAGATCAAGGAGCTCAATTTACATCAAGGCTAGTGGAGAAAATGATGGAGAGGTACAAAATCAGGCATAGAAAATCTACTCCTTATCATCCACAAGCAAATGGTCAAGTGGAATCTACTAATAAGGTCATTGAAGGAATCCTAACAAATATTGTTCATTTACATAGAAGAGATTGGGTAGATAGGCTTCCTGAAGCCTTGTGGGCCTACAGAACTACATGGAGAAACACAACAAGTCATACTCCTTATGAACTTGTTTATGGAAAGCAAGTTTTGTTTCCCATAGAGTTCCAGATTCAAACTTTCAAAATGGCAGTTCAGCTAGGACTTGATTTAACGGAGGCACAAAAGCATAGATTGGAGAAAATTAATGAATTGGATGAGATCAGACAAGATGCAGTTCAGAAAACAAGTCTAGTCCAACAACAAAGGACTAGATGGCATGACAAGTACATCAAAGAGAAGAAGTTCAAAGAAGGTGACTAGGCTCTCTTGTTTGATTCAAAATTCAAGGATTTTCAAGGTAAATTTCAAACACATTGGCTTGCGCCATATGAAATTGTTGAAATTTTTGACAATGGAGCAGTAAAAATCAGGAAAATAGATGAAGAAGAGGTCACTTTTCTTGTGAATGGTCATATATTGAAGCTGTATCACAAACCACTCTCAAGAGAAGAATTTGTCAAGAAGTTCCAGGAAAACAGTGATGTGAAGTTAATGAAGAAGAATCTTTCTTCTTCATCAACTTGGTTGAATTTTCTGAAGCATTTCTTTAAAAATAATAATAATAATAATAATAATAATAAATAAATAAATAAAGTATAAACATGAAAACCAATCATTGATTGGCATGTTTATACAGAAAAGATAGGGTGAAAATCAGAGTCTTTCTGACACTCTAACTTTTCCATTTTGTTTCTGCAAGCAGCTGTTACAAAATCATAAGTTCAGATCCATTGCACTTATGATCCATCTCATTTCATTCCATTTAATTATCCATCCATACTCCATTTCATTCATTCATTCATACTTCACTTCATTCCATATTTCATTCATCTCATTCCATACTTCATCCACCTCATTTCCATATCAAAATTTAAAGTTTGATGTTTTTCTGCAAATGAATAACACATGTCATGGATTGCAAGCCATTTCTTATATTCTTCCACTCCATTTCATAAATTGAAATCCATCCCATTCCATCATTCACTTCATACATATTCCATTATACCATGTTTCATCATCTATCTTCACCCATTCCATAAAATATTCCATGTATATTCCAAACCACTCCATTCCATGATTAAAATTCTCTACAGGTACATTCTGCAGCTAAACAAACATTCTGTAGCTAATCAGACTTTCCACAGCCAGACATTCATTCCACGGCTACAGATCCTGAAGGCACTGATCAACAAACATTTGAATTGCAACAAGATGATCCAGTATATCCATGAACAAGAAAAATCAAGAAGGATTATGAAGACTCACAAAGTAATGGTTTCCAGAGGAGAAAAAAGTATATGAATACCACAAAAAGCAGATGAAAATCAAAGGTAACAAGTTTTGATTATAATGGCATATCATAAACTTTAGTATAGTTTTAGTTATGAATCATTCGAAAAGTTGTTTTGATTATTTTTATTGATCATGCCAAATATACCCTCCGAAAAACTTTGGATAAAAATACTTCATTTCAAATTCTATACCCGATCATCATTTAAGTGGTTAAAAGGCTGAAGTGTTTGATTTTCTTACGTCACCCAGCCAAATCATTTAATGATGATTTTTGAATCCGTTGTAAAAAAATCTCCGCAGTCTTTTCACTCATTGATTTGTTTTTACCTCACTTCATTAACTCGTTCCATAACCACTCCCTATTACTCCTTCCATAGCCAACCCTTCATCATTTCATTCTGTAAAACAGAGGTATCTCTATCACCGTGAGCAGAGGTATATTAGCTTGAAAGTTGAAGCCACTGTCACCGTGAAGCAGAGGTATATCAGTTTGAAAGTTGAAGCCACTGTCACCGTGAAGCAGAGGTATATCAGTTTGAAATTTGAAGCCACTATCACCATGAAGTAGAGATATATCAGTTTGAATATTGAAGCACTATCACCATGAAGCAGAGGAATATCAGTTTGAAGGTTGAAGTCATTGTCTCCGTGAGCAGAAAGAGTACTAATCCGTAGATTAAAGAAGAAATTATGGGCCTCATTGTGAGAACTGAACCAGTGGGCACAAAATACCTGGAAGGATACCCTCAAAGCAGAGAAATGTTGCAACAGGCAGGATGGCTACAATTCCTTGAGAAATTTAATGGCTTCCACAAAGAAGTTACTAAAACATTTGCAAGGACATTCAAAGGAGCCGAGGTTGAAGTTGGAGATGTTAAATTCACTGTCACAGAGGTTTTTTTTGCAGAAGCAACATGATTGCTTAGACATGGAGAAAGATGGTTTAAAAATAGAGAATTTCATAATGAATCATGGAAGCAGATCCTCAAATCACCAGGTATGGGTGTCACTGTGTTTAAAAAGGGAATTCCAAGCTCTGCATTAAGGAATAAATGGAGAGACATATTGCTTATCTTACATAAATTTATCACTTGTGAAGGTAGATATGGTACTTTCTATGTTTACCATATTAGGTTGATAATGCATTTCTTAGAGGAAGAGCTAAATTTTCCCTATTTCTTGCTTCAAAGTTTAAAAAAGATGGCTTCAAGTGTTCAAAGGAGAGTCCAATTCCTAGAGACAACTCTATACCATCATGGCTTGGTTAAGATTTTAATTGAACACCATTTAGCCAAAACAAAAGATACTTGGGATAATTTCTTGGTAAGAAATCACTTTGAGGAACCAAAAGAGCCTTCACCTGAACATCATCCTACAAAGAGAAGCAGAAAATGGAGAGCCTCTAAAATTGAAATTGACAAAACAGTACAGGAAAGTAGTGAAGAAATAATCTCTGAGAAGTTGACTCAGATTAAGAGACAACTTAAGGAAGAGAGGGTAATCAGAAAATCTGCCACAGAAAAAGGAGAGGGATCATCCCAGCCAAGAAGAAGCCATAGACTCAGGGGGAAACTAAGGAAAACACAGATCAAACAAACCGGGGTGATAAACATAGAAGATGAGGAAACCTCTATTGAAGAAGATGTTGAAGAATATTTTGATGAAGAAATCCCTGAAATTGACCCTGCACAGCAAGAAGTTTATGACTATGTTGAAACATTGGAAAGGAAAGCTTCAGAGAGTAGAGATAGAACCCCTAGTCCTCCACTGTCCGAAATAGATGTGTTAAGAAGAGATAGGTATGAGATGGAAGTACTTAATAGACATATCAAAACTGAGAATGATATTCTGAAGGAACATGTCAAACTCAAAACTAGTATGAACACAACCCTGTCTCTACAAATGGACAAAGTGGAAAAGGCTAATGAAAAGTTGAAAAAGAGGAAAAAGAAGCTAATCAGGGCACTTACCAATTTAAGGTTCAACTTAGTCATCAGGAAACCCAGAAGACCTTTAACTTCCAGGCAAAGAAGAAGAAGAGGGTTGGATGTTCTTGCAGAAGTCTCTGAGTTTATGGAATAAGTTGCACGAGGACATGCAAGAAGTCAGCAGTGGGGGTATGTTGAGCCCCAAGATTGTTCTTTCTTTTATCTTACTTCACTCCATTTTCCTTTTTCCATTGTTATCCCAGGCCCAAATGATCAATGAAAATAGTTAAAATTACTTTTAGAATGAATAACATGGCTAACTTGCTAAGTTTTGTGATTTTGTCATTGTAATGCATTTTGAACTGAAACTAGCTACAGAATGCAGACATTCCATAGCTAACCACCAATTCCGCAGTTGTCTTCACGTTCAAGCATGTTCCAGGTGTCCTCTCAGGAAAAGCCACACATGGGTATATTCCACATCATGTCCTCAACGTTTGTTGCTCACCATGAAGAATGAACCGAATTCTGGACGTGGTTTTGTACGTGGGAACTCATTCAAGGAGGCAGACTTCTAATAGGAAAAGGACAGTCCATATGTCCTTTATCCCTTTACGCTGCCATCTTTAGAGTTCTAGTACGATTTTGATAAGGAAAGACAATGATCTCCGTATTGTTGCAAGTTCTGTTATGAAGATTTGTATAAATGTACTCGGGAAACCGAGAGACAAGCTCTAGATTTTTCTTAGATTTCAGGGATTGACTGCTATATTTCTGAAGACCGAGAATACTCTGTTTTAAGTTATTTTCCTTTAATGAAGAAGACATCATTGCTTTGAAGGCGTTGAGTTGATTTTGAGTTAGATTCCTTCTGGTGGTAGAGGGCCCCTGCCTCCTGAACGACTTTACTTTCGCAATTTAGATAAGTATCTTAGTCGTTTTCTCATTTTTAAAGTTTGAGTTCATAGTTAATTTCATTAGTCACTATAGCTATACTTGTTATAAGAAACTCTTCCAAAATATCATGATAATGAATGAGAAATGGCTGTAGTGTGATAGATTTTAATTGCAATTTCTTTTGTTCATTATCACAGTTGAACTTATTCTAGTAAACTCTTCCAAAAAATCATTATGATGACTAAGGCATGACTGTGATACTGAAGGTTTCAGTTGCTTGTTTACACTAAGTAGCATAGTTGATCTTACTCTTAAAAAGCTCTTCCAAAATATCATAACAATGGGTAGGAAATAGTTGTGATGTCTTAGTTTTTAATTGTAATTGCTTTCAGTTTTCATGTTTGCATTTGCATTGAATTGTACAGCCAGGATTGTTCTAACAAGCTCTTCCAAAATACCATTCATGATGGACAAAATAGGCTGTAGAATTCCATAGATTAATTGCATGATAACTTAGTTAGGGCACTCCGGAGTCAAATTGCATTCAATTCATGCTCTGTTATTTCATTTTAATTTTGATAATGACTTGTTAGTTTAGCACTGTTTATTGTAGACTGGTAGCACTCTAGTTCAGTTCTAGCTTAGCCCACTGTATTTACATTCCACATTTAGTTGTCATCCATTGCATATTAAATTACATTAGTTGTTAAACTTAAATGCCACGGCCTTCATTATTTACAAAACTTCTTTTGTTCCAAACATATATTGACTCATAATCATCTGAACAGAAGATAATATCAGTCCAAGGCCTAGAGTACTTTTGCAACCTTTTTACCATTTCATAAACAAAGCCTTTCCTCAAAAGACTACTCTAAAAATAAATCTATAACTTTTGAGTAAGGTTTAGTGATGTTAAACTAAGTTGCAGAATAGAATTAGGAGCTAGTTTTAGAGTAGAGATCTTATGATGTTACCAATGTTCTTCTCCAAATATGTTTCAACAAACCTCTAATCATGGATAAGATGTTGTATCATTATAAGATGATTGTTTAATTGTTTAGTTAGGAGAATTTTTACACTTAGCTACCCATTCCTCAAGCTCTTCCAAAATATCCTTAATAAATGGATTGGACAAGTTAAGTTTATGTTGTGATTCATTTTCTTGAAGTCATTATCAAGCTTTGTATTCTGCTTAAGTCATAGTTTAGGTTTGGTTCTGTTTCAGTCTTTGCATTTGTCATTTATCATTCATAACTTAGGCTTTGCTTTGTTTTTAACCAGTAGCTTCTTTCCACCAGCATTTAGTTCTTTTCCTTGTGAACATAAAACCATCAAAAGACCAAAAACATCATAAAACACTAAACACAACGCAGTAAGAAACAAACACCTAGGCACATACAGTGCACTTCACTTCAGCAGTTTACCAACCCTGGTTGACAATTAAATGAGCTCAATTTAGGAGACTAGGTTGAGCCCAAACACTCCCAACTAAAAGAACTTTTGGTTCTCCAAAAGTTTTATTACAATGCTTTTGAAAAACAAATTCAATTCTAGAACCTAGTTACAACTTTACTAGATCTAGATATTACAAAATCATTTAAGCATAAGGCATGAAGTCTACCCAATTCCATTCAGCACTTGTTTGTTCTCCAACAAGTGACTTGGATTCTTCCTGGGCTACTGGTGTCGGTACTGTTTCCTTTGGAAGCATTGGACAATTTTCTTTGACATGCCCTGAAAATTTGCAGTTTTGACAAGTTGACAGCTAGCGAGTGTTCTTTCCCATCTTGTACTTGCAAAGAACTAGCTTCTCTGATACCACTTGATCTTAAAATGACCTGAGTTACTTAGTTCAATTTCAGATATTGATTGTAGGGGAATTTACTGGATATGTCACCCTTAAAGAAAGGATGAGATCCAGAGGCTACTTGGCCTATTACAGACTCCGTCTATAGAACTTTATAGAGATTAACACTCATGTTCTTAAAATGCGTAATTTACCAAGATCTTTCCTAGTCCTTGTACAAAATGTGATTTGTAGTATTACTGAACAGTTATTATATGCATTAACTGTTTAGACATGAAATAATCTGTGTATGTTTAGATTAATAGATTCACATCAATCACATAAGCAATACCATAGGACAAAGAAGTTTGTGACGAAGTTTGTCCCTCCTGGACTACGTCTTCGGGTCCGCCTCAGAATTGTGTGTCCATTGTATTCTTCAAGCCAAGAGAAATATGCTACAATGAATCATAATTTTCACTACTGATGTTGTAGATATGGACCATCCCTTGAATAGGCTAACTGATACAACTCTTTTCTTTCAACAATTAAGAAAAGACATGGATGATTCGCACATTAAAACAAACTGAGGAACTGAAGCTTTTATGGACCTTTGAATGGATGGTGGTTGAAAGATTTTTAGAAAGTCGAAGTTTATCTCGTAAATCATCAACGTACTTCAATACTGACTTTATGCAAGTAGGATGGCCTTTTCTCCTTCAATAAACATGCAATTAAAAACTCTCCACCAATTATATCTTCTGCCTTCTTAAGGGAAAACTCTCCTCAACATTCCTCTCTTGAGGTCTCTCCTCTCTTGAGAACTCCCTCCCAACACTCTCCTTAAAGTGACATATTCGAGTCTTTTTATAACAAAGACGAACTTTAAAGATTTAGGCTTCCTCCTTTGATTCATCTGAATCCTAAAGGTTCATGCCTTCCTTATTGTCACTTAGACTATAAGGGATTTATTAATGATTGGATAACATGCATATCCATTTTCATACCAATTTAGGCTTCATGATAAAAAATTTCATGATTTGATGGATGGATCTCGAATGCTTCGAAGCCACATCTGAAATAAGTTGAGAAATAATTTATGAAAAGGATCGAATCCCTAACTTACACAATCTTAGGGATTAATCCACAATCCTTAGCCTGCATTTAATTTAAAATACCAACAAATAAACTTTGGATATAATTTTAACCACTGAGTGAGCTAACCGGGTAGAAGAGAATCATGTGGAATGTGATCAGGCAGCGAGCACGACAGTCTTTACTGCGGCGGTCATGGTCTGACAATTGTCATCCAAATCTGACACGATTTCGGTTTTAACAACTAGTGGTTCTGACTCCAGTGGTTACTCCGATGGTCCTGGTCACATGTTTATCCGATGTAGTTTGACATCTATCAACTGCAAACCTGTCACATGAAACCCTAATAGCTCATAACCCAGATTCGTTGCGGTCTTCAAAACTTTTCACAAGACTCCGACATAGTTTACCTCTGCAGTTTGGACAACTTTCCGCTGCGGTCAGGAACTAACACTGTGGTGTTTTAATTACAAAGGTTTGTATATAAAACATAACCCGAGCCATAGTTTTATACCTATGCGGTAAGTCTTCAACCTTTCCGTTATATCATAGGTTTTATAAAACCCATCTGAAACTTTTAATATAAATTTTATACACCATGGTTTTTAAACTCGACATTCAAACCTTTAAAAGGTTTTTGACCAATCATCCTCCAAACCCTTAATAAGGTTTTTGGCATAGGTTTAAACAAATCTTCCGAACCTTTGAACAAGGTTTATGGTATAATTATTGCACTAGGAATTTTAAGTACATAAGTTTATGAAACTTGGGAATAGGACTTTAAGACCATGTGTTAGGACTTTGATTGAAATTTAGTCCTAGGAATGGATTTAGGCCTTTACAACATGTGTTTTCATTTGACACTTAGCACTAGTCCTTAGGACTTAAACCTAGGACTTAGGATTTAAACCTAGTCCTTTTTACCTTAGGATATTTTTTTATCCAATAAGGTTTGCAAAGTGGACTACCGACATTTTGACCTTTACAATTAAGACTTAGGAAAATTTTTATTACATAAGCCTTTTGACAAACTTATTGTTTTTGTCGCAGGTCAACTTGAAGATGTCTTGAGTGGCGCTTTTGAAATGTATTTGTTGGTGTCGAAACTAAAGTTGATGTCGATCGATGTCGAACATTTGAACTCACAAATTTGATGACCATCTTGATCAATACCTGAATTATTACATAATAGATAATTACCAAATTCCAAATAACCATCTTGGTCGTTTGGGTAATTTCGATACAATTTTTAATAATTCTAAAATTGGATCAGATCCACAACAACATATAGATAATCATGACCTTTCCTTGGCATTGGTAGTCCCCCAACAAAATCCATATAAATACTTTCCCAAGGACGAGAAGGAATAGGAAGTGGAGTGTACAAACCCGATTTCCTATTTCTTGGCTTACTATTAGCACACATGGAACATCATCTCACATATTTTGAAACATTTTCATTCATGTGAGGCCAATAAATTTGAGAAATTGTTTTGCCTACACTAAAGTGACCAACAATAAGAGAAGTGTGGGGTTCCCTTATGACATTAACTCTTTCACCCTATGGAATTTTATTGCCTAAATCTACCTTAGGCTGAAGGAAGGCAGAGTCTAGGGTAACATCAAACCATGCTTAATCTGGTAGCTAGCCCTACCAGATCAGGAGAGGGCTCTCTCCGGGTAAATCTCAGCAAAAATAATTAATGAGGCTTGAGATGACTTGAAATAAACGCTAATTTTAGGCTAGGTATATATGTAAAAGGGTTTGATTTGATTTTGAAGGTGTTTGTTGGAATCAAATGGAAATGGTAGATTTTGGGTCCGGGAAATGATCAGTTTCGCAGAGAGTTGAATGGGGCAAGGGAGGCAATTGTTTTGATGCTTCGAATTGCATGAAATGGATAGCTCAGACCGGCGAGGAGTTGAAGAGGGCAAGAGGTTTTAATAATCCTCTTCAGACAGTTGAAAACATGGAAAATTAAACAAAACTTCAAGGCAGCGCACTGCAAATATAATGGATTCCACCTTTATTACTTGTTTGTTCAACTTGACAAGAAATGAGAAGGAAAATGATACATATTAAACATCAATAAACTTACAATCACAAAGAGAAACACACCATCAAAACATAGAGCCACATGGATCCCAAAGAGTGCTGCAAACCCTGGTCTATTCCTTCGCCAAAATGCAAGGATGAAATGTACAATGAAGCTCAAAGCAATCCCAAGTGTCCAACCCTGAAAATGACTGAGAAAATAAAAGAAATAGACAAGCCTAACTCATCCCCCTGCCTCTAGGGGTCGAGCTCACTAGTTTAGGAGATATTTCAACAAGATCTAAACTAAGAACTAAAAAATAGGCAATGGAACAACTTGCCTCTATAAGATAGGAAACTGATTCATTCAGTTACAATTCACTTTTTGGTGAATGAATCTACTTGCATGAGTAAAAATGTGCCAAAATTATATTAAATTCATGAAATTACATAAATTTACATCAAGAGTTGTACATATGAAGATAAAAAAGTCAAACTGGCCAAAACTAGGCGAAAAACTGAGTTACTGAGTGAAAACTAGGCCAAATTTCCCAATGCGCCGCGCCTGAAATCTCTATGCATCGCGCCATTTTGGAGCTGATTTTGAGGGCCTTCCTGGAGTCCAAATTGAGTTTAGGATATCTCGTTGGAAATATATGCCTGTCTACTTTCCAACCCCAGTCTAATTTATGAATTTGGTTTCCATTTTCCCCTCCAAAACGCAAATCTCCCAACATTGCTTCCTGTGTGTCCAAAAAGTGGCAGAAAGGCCATTTTTAAGGTGTTTTTGACCCTTCAAGCAACCCAAAACTTGTCAAAATCCTTGGGTAATGGGTATGCATGCATACATTTTGATGAAAAATCTAGAAATAAAATTTTTTCTTCAAAAGGAGTTGCCAATTATAAGCGCGCGCCAAGTGGCACGACGCGTCGAGCAAGAAAATCTGTGTTAAGGCCAAAAAATTCAAAATTGACAAAACGTTTGCCAAATTTCTTGAAATTTGGGCTGAATGTTCACCATCAAGCACTATGCTGAGCCAAGGAGGCTTCGGCCAAAATTTGGAGTCTATCATGCCTTTTGCGATGCTTTAATGCCCTCTTTAACTTTTCCTTCAGGATCTTGATTTGCGCTTTGCAAACATGATTCCTCGCCCAATAATGATTCTTCATGTGCCTGAGCATGTTATTTTCCTTGCTAGCCTTCTCCAACAACTTCTCCAAATGAATATTGACCCTCTTAAGCCAATTCTCTCTATCAGCCTCAATCTCTCGCTCAATGGATGTCATCTCGGTTTGGCTTGTTTGGGCAGCTTGCCGGTTCTCACAGATGTTTTGCAACTCCGTGATTGTTTGTTGATCTTCCAACTATTTTTTTCACTGCTCTAGGTAGTTTATAATCCATTGGGCACTCTGAAACTTGACATTCAATGTGTCTATCTCTTCCTTCTGATCCTGAATAGTCTCTCTCAATTTTGAGCTTGGAGAGCTCAAATCCTCATCAATGAGTATGAAACCTGTGTCTTGGCCTCCTGAAGGCCCCTCATCCTGAACAGGCCTCTTACCTCTGTCTTGTACCTGTACCTGTGTTGCTGATGACGGAAGCGAGACCCCTTCCACCCCAGGTGGAGATAATACTCGCTGGGCTGCTGCAAATAATCCTCTAGTGCCTCTCTGATAAGTGACATACATCAGCACACTAGTAGTCTCTGTCTCCTGACCTCCATGATGATATGAAGGTTCACCTGCATCATGAACAACCTCTGGAGGAAGCTGAGGAGCTATGAAGAAATCATTGGAAATGAAATCTTCCCATGAAATACCCTGCAATCCAAGTTGATGCACAACCACGATCTTGATGAGTGCATAGTGATAAATATTGTTGTACTGCTGCTCGAGAGTTTTCCTCTGCACAAGAGTGGTAATTATCTCGATGTTCCAGCACATGAAATAAGGAAGGTTCATCATCTTCACCCTGGTGAAATGCATCAATAACCTGATATGATAGGCATAGAGGCATGAAAACCGACCCTCACAACTAAAATATTTGATAATGAGTTTCATCAGAGGCACATAGGAATCCTTTAGGAACTGGAAAGGAAACACTCTGCTGAGTTGTCTCACAAAGCTAGGCCTGATATATGGTTCATAATGTACTTTGTCCACCTGCTGCCTTTTGTTCCACTGTTCTCCCACATTCGGTATTCCGGATGCTTGAGAGATAGTTTTCGGTGTCAAAGTGAAAGTTACACCAGCAAGGGTGACCTGACCATCATTTAAATGCAATGCAAACAACCGGGCCAGCTCCTGATGATAATGGATCCTAGCAATCAATTCACAAAATTGATAACAAGACTGCTCTCGAAAACATGCCATAGCAAGTGGACAAGCCTGCAATTCAGCCAATGAGGTGGGCTCTTCTCTCACATGTCTACCACTTTTATGAGGCCTTCTAGGTGCATGTAACTTAGTGGTGGAATCAATATCTCGGTCATATGATGTATCAGTATCTGTCTCCATTTTATCTAAGGTCTATGCAAGGTCTAAATTGAATTAAATAGATGAAAATGAGATTTTGGTGCTTTTGTTTTAGTGCCAAATGTATGGTAGTATGGGAGGGACTGTGGAGAAATAGAGTAGTGGGGACAACAAGCTTTAATCAAGTGATATTTGCCTTTTGAAAGTTTCTTATTTGATAAATTTAGGGACAAGGGACAGCCACTTGATTTTTGGGATAAACTTGGGATTTGGGGAAATTTTGCAAATGGGATATCGATAATGGGAATGAGTGATTTTAGGGATGTAAGGGGATAGGGGATGGATTGTAGTGGTAAGATAACAGTGAGGAAAGGAAAAAAAAAACAAGGTGGGGGATGGAAATGTTTGGCACCAAAACCAATTTTAAAACACCAACTTCAAAACCCTAAGGGAGCAATTCTCAACAAGATAAGAGGGTTTGAGTTTTTAGCATTTAAATTCTCATAATCAATATCAAACACTTGTTCATGGCAAATAGAAGATCACATGGACTTACTTGGAGAAAATAGACCAAGTTGATTTGGAGTTTTTTTTTTAAGCAAGGGAAAAAATTTATTCCGGCTCAATGCACCATGCAGTCAACCCAATGCGTCGCGCCCCTCCAATGTGCCGCACCGGACCAAACTAACACAGAGTGGAACAACCCTATGTGCCATGCTCAGCCTATGCGTTGCGACACTTGCCCAGTGAATCGCGCAACCAACTTCAACATAGTCTTTTCTCCTCCACGATTTTCCTCAGCTCATTGTTGTCTTTAGCATGCAAATGAAACTTTGAAACAATGAAAATATCTTTTATGCCAAAGGTTTCAATTTTTGTTTTTTGAAAACCCACTTTGTAATGTTTGAAAACTTTGACACTTTTCAAAAGAACTCTGTTTTGCTTTCTTTTTCTTTTTGGACTGAATGATGAGCTTCTTGTCTGTTTTGCAGGGATGGATGGCATGGAGTTTTGGAAAAGGCGACCAGGGATGTGAATGGAGCATTATTACAAGTGAATAATTTGAAAATTGCGTTGCATTTGTTACAAAATGAAAAAATAGATAATTTCTCTTCAAAACATAGTTTTGAAGAAAAATCATTATCAAGCATTATGATGATGAAATTTTTGCACTGAAACCTTATTTGAAGCTTCCTCATGTGCCTGCTGGCCTTTATTAGGCATTTTGAGACTTGATTGATAAAACCATAGACCCAATGAGACTAAAAACCCTAAAATGACTCTTTGCCAATATTGAGACCAAACATGACTGTACATGATTTTAATAAACAGAAATAAGCCAGAAGGTACAAGACATGAGGAACATGAGTGACAAGACCCTACTGTCAGATGATCCATGCTCCTAATGGAATGCAGCTGACTGAACTGAGTGAGACACCTAAAATGAAATGCAACAAGAGAATTTTGATCTCTGACACAGGGATGAAGATACCGACTCTAACATTGGTTCCAATGGGGATGGTAGCTCCTTGGAGGTGCCAAGAACTACAGATTTATGGGAGAGTAGGCAGTGCCTTCGTCCATTGGGCTATGGAGTCCATAACTTCGACAAACCAACACAAGACTCTTGACTGATTTATTGACTGAAAATTGACTCAAACCGACTCAATTTTGAAACCAAAATGACTGAAAGACCTGACTCGACAAACTCAAACCAAAGCTTAAATCAATCTTCAGAGTTATAGCCTTCACTTCGGGCTCCAAACTAAAGAAAAAATAACAACACACACTTGAAATGAAACTGAAATAAACTGGTATGTATAGTGACAATGTAAAACAACAGAAAACATTTTAGAAATGATACCGCTTGAGCAACCGACCATTGACCGGCCCTCCTGGACAATCTTCCCCGTTCATCTCCTTCAGAAGAAAATCATTCTGACCCCAATATGCAGCAATTTTGAAGGGTCCTTTCCAGATATTTTTGAACTTACCATGCTTACCTTTTTCCTCGTTTCTTGCATCCCATTTTAGCACCACTTCTTCCAATTGAAATTTGTCCTCTTTTGCTTTTCTGTCATATATTTTCTTAATTCTCTCTTGCAGCTTGAACGTGTTTTGGAAAACTTCTTCTCTAGTCTGCTGCAAATGGATCATTTGATTTATTCTCCTTTGCATATGATCATCTTCACTGCCAGCTTCCTGCAGAAGTTTGACCACTGGAACTGCGAGAGAGGTAGGAAATACCATGTCAACTCCATATACAAGCTCAAAGGGGGACATACCAATGGATTTCTTCTGACTCACTCGTTCTGCCCAAAGTGCATTGACCAACTTCTTATGCCAACTTTTCTTATTAATTTCCAGCAGCTTTTTAATAATGTTGACCAAAGATTTGTTCGAAGACTCAGCCAAACCGTTGCCTTGTGGATGATAAGCGGTTGAGTGTCCCAAAGTTATGTGATACTTTTCACAAAACTCAACCATTCTTTTTTATTTTAAAGCTGCTGCATTATCATTAATTAACTTATTCGGGCAACCAAAGCGAGACAAAATATTATTCTCAAGAAACGAAATTATTACTGCATCTGTGGCTTGCCTGGTGGGAATTTCTTCAATCTATTTCGTGAAATAATCTGTCGCTGTGAGGATCCATTTATGCTGAGATGAAGAAGTGGGATGGATCTTGCCAATGAAATCCAAACCCCACTGCTGAAAAGGAGCACTTACTTCAATGGGCTTAAGCGGCAAAGGCTGCAATTTCTTCCTCCCTTCAAAAATATGACATTCATGACAGTTTTTAACAATTTTGTACACATCAACAAAGAGATTCGGCCAATAGTATCCTGCTCTAAAAAAAAATTTGGCCGTTGTTTTCCAGAAAATGTGACCCCCGCAATCTCCCTTATGAAAATCCTCCATAACCTGCTTTGCTTCTTCTTCAACCAAACAATTAAGTAAAACACCACCGGGATCTTTCCAATAGAGTGCATTTTTCAAAATACAAAACTTAGAAGCCTTCAATTTCAAAGTTCTACTTTTGTTTCTAGCCATGCCTGGCAGTGGTGACAAATTTTGGAGCACATATACAATATCCGAATACCAAGGAGAAAGAACAAATATTTCTGATACCTGAATTAGCGAACTCTCTTCATTTTCCTCGGACATAGCAGTGATGAGATTAATGTCCAAGGCATGTAAATTTGACTCAACCATTAGCTTAGCCAACCCTTGTCCTTTGATAATCTTTGTAGGCTTTATCTCCACGTCATACTCCAACAAGGCAGCAATCCATTTTCCTCATCTCCCCTCTAGATCTGTTTGCACTAAAACATCCTTAACAGCAGCATTAGGAACATAAGCAAGAATATGAGAATGCAGAATATATACTTGGAAATTTTTCAATGCTTTCACTAAAGCAAGAGCTTGCTTTTCAATGATGTTATACTTTAAGGCTGCATCTCTTATGTTTCGGCTGAAAAAAACAATTGGTTTTTCATGCTGATCTCTTTTCTGCATCAATACTGCTGCCATAGTATGCTCTGAATGATCAGGAGATCAAGTCTCTTGAAGAAAAAGGCTCAAAAATGAAGTTGCTCATAATTGCTCCGAAACAGATCGACTGGAAAGAGCTCGGCGATACAATCCCAACGCCAGGAATGGCACTCAAATCCGTTGTCGTATGGAGGAGATATTGCAGTTTGAATTTGCCCAATAACTTTCAATTTTGAAAGAAATTTTTTAATTTTTTGTGTTGAGAAAATCTTTAATTTTTATTAAGGTTTAATTAATAAATTAAAATTATATATTTATTAATATTTTATATGATTTTAATTAATCATATATTATTTTATTTTATATATGTTTTAATTAATTTTTAAAAACCTTATTAAAATTAAATCATTAAACCCACACATATATTTTAAAGTTTCAAATTGAAAATTTTATGAAAAAGGGGTACAAACCCACATATCAAAGGTTTAAATGGCAGGTCACGTTACATTTTAAAGTTACAAAGTTAATGGCAACGTAATGTTACGAAATTTTATGAAATGGTTTTAAAACCCATAAACATAAAGTTTGGGTTAAATTTGTTAAGGGCACGTGCTACATTATTCTTTGGATGACATGGTATATTCACGTGGGGTTTTCAAACGTGAACAAAGGGTGGAGCAGATCAACACAAACATTGCAGCAGAAACAGTTAACATTTATATTAACCATTTGCCATGTGAACGAAAATCACGGGGGATGTTGGCCACGGTTTCCAAAAACCGTTTGATTTAGCATAAAACGTGGAGGGTGCATGTGACCACATAAATGTGACATTTAATGTTTCAGTTAACCTCCCGACAGATTTGGAGCGTGCCCGCTAAATATGGGGTTGTTGCCATTTTTAACTGGAGTTAACTCCAGTTCTCCAGAATTAGCGGAGCTTTTGAAGGGCCAACTTTAGTTAGCCATAACTTTGGCTAGGAAAGTCCTTTTTGGACGATTTTTATTTATTTATTTTGGGTGTAGAAGGCATTCTGAAGCTATTGGAAGTGTTTACAGAGCCATCAGGGCACTCTAACAAAGAATTTACCAGCGTTTTTGGTCGTGGAGCCACCAGGGCCTAAGGGAAGAAGAGATGTTTTGGACTACCTTCATCCAATGGAGGTGAATGTTTAGTCATTTTAGACTGATTTGGGCCTTCTGAATCTATTTTTGCAGTGTATTTTTCCATTTGAGGCTTCTATACAGTTTTATTCACATTTTGAGCATTTAATGAAAGGAGAAAAAGCCTAATTAGAGGCTTTTGGACCCAGCGGAGGTAGCCCAAGAGAGGGGTGAACCGCTTAAACAATTATTTGTTGTCATACTGTATAATTTTGTTGCATATTTTCAGATTCTACTCCTATAAACAGTAAATATTTATAAGCAAACTTTTCCTAATCAGGTTTAAACAGAGAACAAAATTTATCAGTTCATCATCAAACCTCTACACTTCATTTGAAAAATATGTATACTTGTCTATTCACACATTAAAGTTGGATCAATGAATACTTTGCAGTTAAAACAAATACTTTCATTGATCGGATCTCTATGATTACATTTTATTTCTTTAGGCAGAGTCTCTAGAAGGGCCAGGTAGCCTCTGGATTCATCCTTTCTAGTAAAGGTGAAATATCCGGTGAATGCCCCTACAATCAATCTCTGTATGAGAAATACTTTGTTCTCACAATTTCAGATCACTGAAGCAAATGAAAATAAAATAAAATCCTGAGTATAATCCGGGCTGATCAAAACAAGAGCTGGAGAAAGAGCCAACTTCACTAAATTGAAATACTTTACAGCCTCCTCAGTCCACTTTACTATGCTATCTTTTTTAAGGATATTTGTAATCTCCCTTAAATGTTCTGCAAGATTGGGCACAAAGCGACGCAAAAAATTCATCTTACCATTGAATGATTGGATCTCCTTTTTGTTTCAGGGAAGACCAATTTGCTGAATAGCTTCTACTCAAGCTGGATCAATACGGATGCCATCTTTTGAGATAATATGACCAAGAAGCTTGCCCTCATCCATGGCAAAAAAACTCTTCTTCGGATTGAGTGACACACCATAATTTCTACACCGCTGAAAAACAATCTTCAAATGGTAAAGGTGCTCTTCATCTGAATTAGAAAAGACTGTCAAATCATCAAGATACACAACTAGAAAAACATCCTTCTCATTTGCAAATGCCATATCCATTGCTCGCTGAAAGGTCGCACCAGCATTCTTCAAACCGAAAGGCATTTTAGCATAATGGAAGGTTCCCCACGGAGTGGTGAACGTTGTTTTGTCTCTATCATCCTCATAGACCAGAATTTGGTTATAATCGGAATAACCATCGAGTAGTGACATACAACATGCTCCAACTACTTGCTGAAGTATGTGATCCATTTTGGGCAACAGATAATTATCTTTCAAAGAAACCTTATTCAGATTCCTAAAATCAATGCACAAATGAATCTCACCTGTCTTCTTGCGTACGGGCACCAAATTAGAAATCCAATCTGAAAATATTATAGGAACAATGATACCAGCCTTGTACAATAGATTCACTTCCTTCTCTATTGAGGGCAGCAACTTCGGGTTTATTCTTCTCAACTTCTACCTGAGGGGCTTTTGATTTGGATTGATCGGAATGGTATGCTGAATTATGTTTGTATCGTATGTCTTCAAATCTAAATAGTCCCAAGAAAATACATCAGCAAAAGAAGATAACAAACTAATATACTTTGCTTTTACCTGTGGTGGCAATTCTTGGGACAATTTCACCATTTTTGGATTTTCAGCTGATCCAATGTTCACATCTTCAACTCCCTTTTCGATTGGCCACAAGGTTGGTTTTTGAGCTACGTCATCTTGATCGAAACGCTCCTCTAAAGGTATTAGACCTTTAGGAATGACATTATCCTTCAGCTTCAATACTTCCATATGATTTATTTGCACATCAGCCCCACCATCATCATGCTCCACATCAATAGAAGTGTCTTTGAATTTTCCTTCATTTTGCAGAAATTCATCAATTTCTTCATCATCTTGAAATACTTGCCAATACCTTTGATTGTCCGGAACAGTCGGACAATGCTTCACATGAATTTCGAATTTGTTACTTGAGTTCATCAGAATTTTCAAATTACTTGATGCCTTTGCCAGTGCATCTGCAATACCATTCTGAATACGAGGGACACAAGTCAAAGTATAGTCTGAAAACAATTTCAAGGTATCAAGAACTACATTTCGGTAAACACACATTCGAGGATGCTTAGCTTGGTATTCACCTTTCACTTGCTTGATAACCAACTCGGAGTCACCATACACTGCAATCCTCTTAGCATTCAACTTTCTAAGAATTTTCAAACCAAAAATTAAAGCTTCGTATTCTGCCTCGTTATTTGAACAATCAAAAGCCAATTTATAAGAACAGACCCTTACATTACTCGGTACTTTGTTTGGAGCGGAAAAAGGGCTGCGTACCCAAATTCCAATTCCAGCACCATCACTTCCTACTGCACCATCAAAATCCATGGTCCATAAACCATCTTCATTCTCTTCCAAGTGCTGAAATTCTGTTTGCTTTGTTATTTCTGCTTGTTGTCCATCAAATTTTTGCTGCTGTCGGAAGGCTAATTGCTCAGCGGAACCTTCAGGTTTTTGTCTCTCTTTCTGTAAGACCTCTCTGAAATTCTCAGTGATTTCCAGAATGTCTTCTACTTCAAATAATTGGCTATTAACATCATTGAAACTATCTGAATACAAAACAAATGACTCTAAATCTGTATGTACATAATTGATTGGATGATTTACTGGTTTCTCCTTGCTGGTGATCATATACTTCATCTTTTGCTCCCGATATAATTTCCTCATCTGTCCAAACACAGGAATAGTAGCATAGGAGAAATCAAGCTGCAATTTTCCTTTTAGTTTCTCTCCCAAGATCTGGAAAGAAGCATGCCAAATCTAGGAGGAATATCCGCCACAACCACATCCATCAAAACATTTTTAGTAGGAATCTGATCCAAGCTTACCACCAAATCTTTGATAAGCCCAATGCATCTTACTCTATTGGAATCAAAAGAGTAAATATCATGATACTTTCTAGTGATGTCCAATCCCAATTTCTCCATAATTTCCCTTGGCATGAGATTATGAGAAGCTCTGGAATCAAACATAGCATTGTGTAACACAAAATCATGCAATCTAAGGCTGATATAAAAAGGAGGCACGTCACTATCTGGAGACTCACCATCCAATGCTTGACCAAAAATCAACTCAGGTTGATCATCTTCCACATTCACCATATCAGACAATGGATCTAAATTCAAAATCTTAGACACCTGACCCTTATAGATGTTGTTCTTCATCAACTCAGCCAAAGGAATGGAAACTTTCAACTTAGCAATTTCATTTTCAATTTCATTTTCTAAGTTAAAAACCGAAATTTTCTCTACCTCTTTAGCTTGAATATACTTCTTTTCAGTTTTCTCCTTTCATACAATTGGCTGATTGAATCATTCATTTTCTGATGGGGATTTGCTAGTAGTGGGATCAACTATCTCTTTTCCCTTCTTTTGCGCCACAGGTGAATCATTCTTTGGTGCTGAAACTTCCTTTCTCTTTTGAATTGGATTAATAGGGACATCTCTATTTCTGAGTGAATATTGTCGCTGTTGGGCTGTCAAGGCATTCATGTATCCCCTCTGATACTCATCAGACTCTTCTCCAAGAATTGTCTCATTTACCAAGATGAAATCCTCGTCTTTTTGTACAGCTAAATTTTCTGAATACTCCTCATCTTCAGTGATGTAAATTGGCATATCATTAGGTGTAAAGAAATGATTCTCTTCTCCTATTACATTCTCTTCATCATCTGATTCTGGACCAAAAAAATTCTGCTGTAAGGGTGTCTTCACTTGTTGTTGTGCTGCCGGTTCTTGTGCTTACTGCTCTCTTTGCTTGATTCTGAATTGTGGTTGCTGCTGGCCACGGAAATTAGGATTTCTAATCTGCAGTTCAGGCTTATCAAGTGTTAATATTTCAAACATATTTTCCATCTTCCGAAGCATTTGATCTAATGTGGAAACCTCTTCCTTTATTGCTACTTTCTTTTCAGCTCTCATTGTAGCTCTCCTGGCATTCAAATTAGCTTCAACACTTATTGAAATTTTCTGCATATCTTCTAAAGTAGTCGGACTTCTTTCTCTCAATTGATAAGCCATGTCAGGATCGAATCCATCCAGAAATTTAATCAAAGCATACCCCCTAGGTGGCTTTATATCAGCAGGAATTGCATTGTAAACAGAATTGAACCTAATAAAATAGTCTTGGTCAGACTCACCAACATTCCGCTTGATATTGTCATATTCAGAAAGGATTTAAAGAGGATGTTTCTACGCTTCCCATCGATCCAAGAATTGTCTCTAAAGATTAGCCAATGTAGAAATACTTCTAGGCGGCAAAGCTCTAAACCACTTTCTGACTTCTCCTCCAAAGGTTTGAACAAACAATCTCATTTTTACATTTTCTGCATCAATCTCATGAAGATAAAAGAAATCTGCCATTCTATCTACATGTTTTTGAGCAGTGACACTTTGAGGAGTGCCATCAAACAATGGAATTTTTCTTTGATAATCTGCGGGCATGTCATCTAAGTTTTGAGGCAACACAAGAGGTGCAAATCGGGCAACCATTGCTCTAGGTGGATTTACAATCGGTCTTGGAGATATAGGAGGAGTCGGAGAAGTTGATGTATGAGGAGAATGAGGTGTATGAGGTGTGGATGGAGGTGAGACTACTGCAGATTGTTGATCAGAGATAGATGGTTGCACGGGAATGGTAGGAATGAAAGGAGGCTTGGTATGAATTTGTGAACCAGATGTAACTGCAGATGACCCAAGAGTTGCAGATGCAGACTCTATGAAATCAGAAATATTTGTTGCCACAATGGAATTTTGAATATTCAAAATGTAACTGTCAATGGATCTATTAGCCTGTTCAATTTCAATATACTTGATAAACTCTGGATTTATGATAGTAGAATCAATAGCACTTTCAGACTTAGTCTCAAACAACGACAACCCAAATTTTTCATCAAACTCAAGATCTTCAAGGTACTCAAAAACAGCGGGACATGAATGATATTTAAACAGAGGAATCAAAGGAATTTCTCGATGAAGGATTCTCGAAATAAGATTGGGATTTTCATACACAGGAGGTGGATCGAGATCCGAATTTTCTCTGGTATGTCGTCTGGAAGCCAGTGTGTTTAATTATTGTAAAAAATCAAAGGGACAAAACCAACTTGTTCAGCCTACCAGATTCTAAACTCATCATCCAAAGTCTAGAATGATTTGATGTACTGGGGCAATTTACAAGTTAGATGTTACGTTTACAAACTAGACTGGAGATTGACTGAAGCAACGTTTATCTAATTTCGCTAATGCAAAGAAAGAGCATTTCGAAGGCTACCTGGCATAACTTTAGGCTCCGTCTGTAGCTTATAAAACTAATAACACTAACAAGAAAACCATTTTAGTCCCCAGTATGGTCGCCACTATGTTATTTCCTAAATCTACCTCAGGCTGAAGGAAGGCAGAGTCTAGGGTAACATCAAACCACGCTTGATCTGGTAGGGATAGCTACTAGATTAAGCATGGTTTGATGTTACCCTAGACTCTGCCTTCCTTCAGCCTAAGGTAGATTTAGGCAATAACATGGAACACATAACTTTCCAAGATGATACAACGACTTGTTATGAACATGATAATCCAACTCTTAAACATGATTTTCTTGACTCAAAATTGCATAAATATATTTAAAATATTCATCTTGAGAATATTGTTCAATATAAATCTCATGCATGTTTGAGTTATGCTTAAGGATAATAGATGCATTAACAACAGGCATTGATAACATATCTGCAAATTTTTTGTATATACCTTTGTCATACCAAATTACCAAATTAAATTGTTGTAGGAATCCCATCCATCTGAAATGTCTAGATTTTTGTAGCTTGGTTTGCAATTGTAAATATTGCAAAGGTTGATGGTCAGTATGAATAATCGTTCCTTTACCCATCAAATAATGCTTCCATTTCTTCACGCTTTGTACCAAAGCATACAACTCTTTATCATAAGTTGGATTGTTAATTACTACATTGGTAAAGCTTTCAGAATGATAACAAATTGGCTTACAATGTTGCATAAAGATGACTTCCATAACATATTCACTTGCATCGGTTTGAATTTCAAATGGATACTTAAGATCTGGAAGTACTAGGACTGGTGTTGTACTGATTTTCTCTTTCAAAGCATTGAAGGATTTATGTTGCTTGCCTCCCCACTGAAAGAATTGTTTCACACATGTCAAAGCATGTAATGGTGCTGCAATGAATGACAAGTTAGCGATAAATTTTCTCCAATATTGGGATACCCAAAAAAAGCTTCTAACTTACGTTACATTGTTGGGTTTAGGCCAATTCACAATGACATCAACATTTGAGGGATCATTCTTCAATTCACCCCCTCCTACAATATGACCCAAATAAATCAAAGAGGGTTTCCCAAATTCACATTCAGACATATTCAAATAAAATTTTCCATTTTCAAGACATCTAAAACTTGTTTCACATGCTTTACATGCTCTTTACTATTCTTAATGTAAATCAAAATATCGTCTAAGTAGACTATAGCCAAATCATCAAGGAATGGTCAAAGTACATCATTCATAACTCTCATGAATGTTACAAGTCTACTGCAAAGCCTAAACGACATAAATAACCATTCAAACAAACATTTTTTTGTCTTGAAAGCAGTTTTCCAAATATCATCTTCTATAATCCTTATTGATGATAACCGCTTCTCAAATATAACTTAGTAAAGTAAACAACTTCCTTTAACTGATCTAGAAAATCATCAATGTGAGAAATAGGATAACAATTATTTATCATGATCTTGTTCAAATCTAAAAAATTCACTTACATGCACCATGTACCATATTTCTTTGGAACCAAGACAATAGGATACCCACAAGGAGATGTGATATGCCTGATGATCCTTTTTTCAAGCAACACTTGAATTTGCTTCTTGATTTATGCATTCTCCAAAACTGACATTCTATACATGCCAATGTTTGGAAGTGTTGCATGCTACTGCAATTGAATCTCATGTTGGATTCCTCTTTTAGGGGGTAACTCTTCAGGTTCCTGAAAAATCTTGTCATAAGTGTTAACAACTTCAACTTGAGTTTAGAATCACATCCCATAGAAGCTTCAAATTCAATAGTATCTTTAGTTTTAATCCTCAACAACACAAAATTATTTCTATCATTTACAAGCCTTTTATCTTACTATCACTTATGAGAGATAAGTTCTTATTCTTAGGATGTGCTCTAATAATATACTCAACTAAATATTTAAAAAGATGATATTTTTTCTCATGACTATAGAATAGGGATTTTCGGTCATACGAGTATGGACTCCCTAAAACATTCCCACAAATATAAAGTGGTACAACATCAAGGCTCTACCTCATCTATAAAATTAGTAGTGATGGCGAATTTGAGTTTACATCTTCTTGTCACTTGTAGTTTGGCATCATCACATACCCAAACCAAAGGGTAAGTTTTATTATGAAGTGTAGTTTCTATATTCATTTTCTTGAAAATTTATTCAGAGATAAGATTGATTTTGGATCCATTATCAAAGAATGTATCAAATTTTGTATGTTTTGTGATGTTCATGATATGAAAAATATCAGATATTTCTCTATCATTTGGAGATTCAATAGGATTAATAGAAGAATTAGTACTTGCACTAGAATTTATACCTTTAATTCCCATGGCTGTGATTTTTTTTTCACCTGAATTAGATCCTAGACCTTGTTGAGTTGTAGCAGCAATATCTTGTTTCCCCTTTTTATTTAACTTCTTTGGTATCAGTTCTGGATGTAATTTCCAACAGTGGTCCTCATCATGGCCTTCTTTTGAACAATTTTTACAGGTAATTTTCTCTCACTCTTACTTGACAGTAGAATTTTTTTTCCTTTTCCTTTAAAATTAACCTTTCCTTTGTCTCCAGATTTTAAAGGTTTCTTGCTAGTCTCTTAAGGAACATTCTTTCCGCTTGATTCTAAATGAGTTCCTAAACACATACTTCACCTAGATTGGTGGGATAAAACATAATTATAATATGTCTCAAATAAAAATGTAATCCACCTATGTGTTTAAGGAGAGTATATTGTGAAGACAAATCAACACCCAATATTAAAGCTCTTCTGAATCTAAATTCTTGTGTGTAACTTCGGACACTCTGACCTTTAGTTTTTCTAAAATTTTGTTAATCCATCATTTCTTTTTTCATGTAAGCTAATGGATAAAATTTCCTTCTTAATGCATCTATTAAATCATTCCAGGAAGAGATCATTTTACCACTTGTCAAATCTTCTTGAGTTTTAGCCTCCCACTAGATGAGGGTTTCACTTTCCAAACGAAGAGAAGAAATTTGTAACTTCATCATCAATATTTTGAAACATTTCATAGAATTCAATTTGAAGAACCTAATTATCCCACTTTTAATAATTTACTTCCCCATTGTACATAGATAATTCAAACTTGACATCAATATTAGTCAAAGGAGACTAAGCACGTCCTTTTGGAGATGGAAGGGGAGTAGGTCTATGAGATGAAGAAGTTGAATAAGGATGTGAGTATAGAGGTGTAGATGGATTTGATGGAGGAGGTGGAGATGGAGGCTTGCTCCCATAAATACCATTACCTTTTGGTTGGTTTGAACTTTCTACCTGAAACCTTGTTGTCCTCTCATTGTACAACACTTTCACCATCTTAGACAAATCATATAAATCATTTCGAAAATATCTCTCATATTCAAACATCAGCTCTTGTCCTTCTTCATGTGCCATGGCTGATGGAGTTTGTGGAGTTTGTGACCTCCTTGAACTAGTTTAAGGGTTTGGTTCTTCAAGCACTCCTTCTCCTATTTTCAGTTTATACCTTGTAATCATTCAAAAATTGTGAAACCTTCACAACAACCATGCTCTAATACCAAACTAATCTAAAATTAAAATTGAAGGTTTCAAGTAAATTTTTTGCAAGCTAGTTTATGCCTTATGGGTAATGGATCGACATTGAAAAAGAACAAAAAATAAGTTAAATTTTGAAGATTTTAACAATGAAAAATAGACAAAAAGAAATATCACAAAACAAAAATTTGATGATATTATCATTAGATGGACCCAAGTACACCATGTAAGACCAATTTTACCCTAAGTAAAATTGCTTTCACTATGTAAAATAACTTAATAAAACACATTTATTAGGTTGTTTATGGTCTAAACAGAAAACCCCAAAAGGAAATATTAAACACATCTATATTTGTTTGATTTTCCTCATGGAATAATTAATTAAACAATAATTTAATTATTATTCCTGGTTATATTTAACCCAAAACAAGGAAATTAATTAGATAAATCCTTATTTATCTTATTATTTTCTAGTAATAATTATTTAAATCTTATTTAAATAATATTCCTTGTTAAATATGACTAAATCATTTATAAATAATTAAATAAACCATTATTTATTTAACTATCATTCAACCACTTCCTTAAAATAATAAATAAATCATTTATTTATTTATTATTTACAAATAAAGGGATTTGACCCAAGTCAAATACCTTTTCCCTCCAACAAATATAATAAAATATTCCTAAAAGGTGGTTCTAGAATTTGGTCAATAATATTTTACTCATGCACCAAGTTCTAGACTACCCTAATATTTTGTTATAAATAGAAGGGTTTTCCCATTCATTTGTCACCTTTTATTGCCTATTAGATCACTCTGGATCTATACCCTTGGTCTGAATTTGAGCCATTATCATTGTCACATTCTCCATTATTTGCTTTGTGAGCTCCCTTTGAGTTCTATGTTTGTATGGGTTTTCTACACCAACAAGAGAGAGAAATGCTAGATTTGAAGCATTGAGGACTTTCAAGAACCCATCCCATTGAGGAGAATTGGAAACACCTTTATTGTTTTCCTCTCAGGTGCCCTTAATATAAAAATTCTTTCAAAAATGTTGTTCTTGTCTTGTCTATTGGATACATGGAGAAAAACTTTATTTTCAATGCTTAATGTCTTTTTATGCATCTGGATTTGTGCAGCTTTTGTCTTGATCAAATAACTGCAGATTTGAAGATATTGGCAGCCATATTTGATGTTAGGGCTATTTGTTATGCGTAGCTAAAGTGGTCTTTTTTTGTACACTTCGACAAACGATTCATACTAACAATTGGCGACTCCACACGGGTTTTCTTTTGCGACCGCTGTCGTTTTATATATTCTTGCATATCCAACTATTTCAGACCCTAGGGTTTCTCTTCAGTTTTTTGTTTTCTCTATTTTTATGGTGTTTTACACCTCTAAAACCCTCAAACATTAAAATTTTTAACTTCCGTGTGTTTATAGCCATATTGCGCAGGTGACTGACATCAGCCGTAGTTGAGACGCCAAATTTTTCTGGAATCTGCCGCCAAGAGACCCGGATCTGTAGGTCACACTTATCGACCCAAAACCTGCAACCTGGACTAGAGGATGCACTTTTCTACCCAAAAACTGTGACCTGGACTGAAAATAGGTCAGAACCTGCGACCTTCACTTTTTTCTGCACTTTTCCAGCCATTTTTCTAGGTTTGTCTGAAGCTTCTGTCACGGTTTTCCAACCTCTGTTCCGCCCATTTAGACCTGTTTCTAATCTTTTTTACTCAACTAAGTGGGAATCTCGCCCCTTAGGGCTTTAGTACCCTCCACTTTTTGTGGAAGAGTTTTAGTTGTTTCAGATGTCTGAATTTTCAGAGTTTCAGCCTTATTCTTTTCATATCTAATAACTCATTTTCAAATCCCTTTTAGATTAGCTCTTCTCCCTTTCAAATCATCTCATATAGTTTTGTTTGGGTTTGCCTCTAGGGTCACCTCCTTGTCCCTTCTACCTTTAACTGATTTCCTCCTTTGTTGCAGCAACATAGCCTCCACCTTTTTGTTGTTTTCTGCACCTCTTTTCAGCAGATTTCTCCTTCAGATCTCTATCCCTCCCGACCTTAGATCTATTGGCCCCTTTCTAGTGTGTTTTGATTATATTTTTTCCCTCTTTTAGACTAGTTTTGAGAGACCCGCCTTCTTGGGTTAGATCGATGCATTGTTAGCTGTTAATTTTTTGTTATTTCAGCATTATTTATTTTTCTTTGCAGATTTATTTTCAGTTACGCAGCACACTTTTTCTTTTACTCTCAAAACATCTGGGTGTAAAAATTAAAATTAACACACGCCACACACTGACCCTAAGTGAAGAAGAGCCTAGTTAACACCGCCAGGAAAAGACTTTAAAATCAATTGACACTGCACCTCTTTGCCCTTGTTTCGACATTGTCATCACTTAATTCTGCGCCTCCCTGCCTTTGTCGGTTATTCTTCTTCCCTTTGTGCTGTCATCATTACGCCCCCAAGGCATATATCCCGGAGACTTCTTGGCCTTCACCCTCAGTTTCCAGCTGGTCGACTTGCTCCTTCCCGCCGTCGTTGAGTTAGTCCTCCCCTGAGTCTGCACTCCAACTCATCTTTTGATTCCTTGGGTTCTCCCCCTACTTCTGGTTCTCCCCCTATTACCTTCACCATGTCTAGTCCAGAGCCTAACGCTAGTGGCAACCCCGGCCCTAATGCTAGGATTGTTACTAGCGGAACCGCCACAGGAACTACCTCGACTGTCCCTTTGATCCCCTATATGGCAGCTCTCAGTCTCCCTGATTTCAATCAGTTTATCAATGATCCTATCCGCCACAATGTTAGTTGGCCTGCTATTCCAACCAAGCTCCCCTCCGACATTCCCAAGTTCGAAGGCCTTGCTAGTGAAGATCCCTGATCCGGATTTATTCAGGAACGCAACAGAATAAACATATAACCATAAATACAGAGATGCAGTGGAAATAACACTTCATTTCATTAATATCAAATAACTGAAATTTTCTTACAGACAGAATGGAAATAAAACTAGCTAGGGCGCTGGTAGCTTATCTCGAGAAAGAGATGTGGCGGCTACGGGCCTCTAAGGCGAGAGTTGCAATGAGGCTAGAGAACCTATTTATTATTTAGAAACAATGGGAAATCCTAACTTGACCAAAACCTAACCCTAGAGATGAAGCGCCAAAGCATGGGCCCGTCTGGGTAAATTGGTGTTTCAACTTCCCAGGGGCATAACTTTGGCATACGATCTCCGTTTGACGCGTACCATACCTTGTTAGAAAGATCTATCCGAGAACTAAAAATTTGGAACAAGAAACATCAATCCATGGACCCATGTTGCTCTCCGTTTTTCCAAAAAAACGTTGTTTAGGGCCTCAAAACGGCTCCAGAAGTTTAGGACCTGAAAAACTGCTAAAAATAGTAAGTAATGCGGCGAAAAAGCTGAAAGAGACGATGGAATGGTGGAGCCCCCAGAGGAATACGGCGGGTGACCACCAATATCACACAGATCATTCCTCCCCCTTAGGAAGCAATGGTCCCCATTGCGTTAAGTTCCTCCATGAGATGAGGAAATTTATGCTGAACTTGGTCTGGTAAGCCACTTTCCTTGATGTGGGGAGTTGGCAGATTTAATGACTGTCTCGGTTGGATCAACCACTGTAGGCGAGTGTTCTTGGTTTCATGTCCATGATACAATTTTGTACGTGGCCTATTCCATGCGGTCTGGATTTAACTCTTGTTGGTGTGAGTTGTTAACGATGTCAGAGACGTGTCCGGTAGAGGTGTAGTGGGACGAAGGCGATCCACATTGAAGACTGGGTGCAGACCAAGGAATGGTGGAATACTGAGCTCGAAGGCATTGTTCCCTTCAGCCTTGGTGATGGTGTACGGCCCGTATCGGATTGGGCGAAGCTTGCGGTGGGGTCCAGTGAGGCGCTCCTTCTGCAAATGTAGCCATACTTTGTCGCCCACCTGGAAGTTGTGTGGCACCCGGTGTTGATCATGGCGTTGCTTGTACTTAGCATTGGCTCTGTCCAATATATTATGAACCTGTTGGTGGATGTGTTGAATGCACTCGATGAAGCTACTTACTTTGTCAACTTCAGACTGGACATGAGCTGAATTGGCCTGAGCAGCTGCAAATGGCATGGCTACATCAATGGGATATAGTGGCGGGAATCCCAAGCCCACCTGAAAGGGGCTATGGCCGATTGAACTATGGAGAGCCCAATTATAACTATGTTGTACATAGGGGAGGCTCTCGTCCCAGCTGCGCGGATGCTTTGAATTGTACATGCGCAGAATGTGTACAATCATTCTGTTGACGACCTCTGTCTGGCCATCTGTTTGGGGATGGAAAGCTGTGGACTTGGTGAGCTTGGTATCCAACATTGACCAGAGGCTGGACCAAAATGTGCTGAGGAACGTGCTATCCTGATCTGATATGATAAACTGTGGGATCCCAAAGTGTACCCACACTCGTTAAAAGAAGAGTTTAGCAGTGGCTTCTGCTGTGATATTCTTCTTGCAGGCCACCATAATGGCTATCTTCAAGAATCTGTCGACGACCACGAAAACACAGTCATTTCCCTGCTTAGTAGAAGGCAGGCCCGACATGTAATCCATGGAGATGGATTTCCAAGGTTGATTAAGGGTTGGTAGAGGAGTATATAGGCCTTGCTTCTTGATGGTCGGTTTGGCGATGGCACAAGCAGTGCAGGATCTGATGTGCTTCTCGACATCCTTTCGAAGGTTCGGCCAATATAAATACTTCTGTAGGATTGCTACTATTTTCTCAACCCCAAAATGCCCAGAGACTCGACTGTAGTGTGCTTCCCATTTCATCTTGGCACGCTCGCTTGAAGGAACACAAAGGTGTCCCATGTGACATAAAAGTGCATCTTGGAGGTGAAAATTTGGAACTTGCGTACCCCCCAAGAGTGCCTTGTAAGTGTGGCCGAATTCTGGGTCACTCTCATAGAGAAGCATCCAATCAGAAGTCTCGTGACCACAAGAGTTGAGCACAGTGGTGAGCGCCACGATTGGTGGTCGGCTGAGGCAGTCTGCAACATGATTGGTGCTACCCTTCTTGTACTTGATGTTCAAATGAAACTGTTGCAGATATGTGGTCCACTTCTGATGGCGATCATTCTGCAACTTCCCTTGTGTCTGTATGAACTGCAGGGGCCGGTGGTCTGTGTGGATGATTGTTTCCTTCCCCAAAATGTAATGCTTCCATTGTCGACAAGCTTGCACAATGGAATACATTTCTTTGTCATAAGTGGGATACTTGCGGACTGTATCAGACAATGTCTCACTGTGATATGCCACTGGATGTCCCTGTTGAGTAAGAACTGCCCCAATAGCATAGTCAGAGGCATCTGTCTCGATCTCAAATGGCTGTTGCAAGTCTGGTAAAGTGAGCACTGGGGCAGAACAGAGGCGGTTTTTCAGTTCTGTGAACGCCTTCTGTTGAGGTTCTAACCAAAAAAAATTTTCTCTCGCTCCTCCCTTGGTGACTTGACTCAAGGGCCAAGTGATATGAGAGAATCCCAACACGAACCTCCGATAGAAATTAGCAAGACCTAGAAAGCTGCGAAGCTCTGTTATAGTGGTTGGGGCTGGCCAATCCCGAATGACTTGGATCTTAGCTGGATCCACATGCACCCCCCTTTCATCAATAATGTATCCCAGATATTGAACCTGGGTCATGCCAAAAGTGCACTTCTCCAAATTGGCACACAACTTGTCTTGCCGCAGTGTTTGGAGGACTTGTCGGATGTGTTGAAGGTGCTCTTCCCAAGTCTGGCTGAAGATCAGAATGTCATCCAAGTACACCACTACAAATGAGTTGGTGAATGGCCGCAAGATGTCATCCATCATCCTCATGAAGGTGGCGGGAGCATTCGTCAACCCGAAAGGCATGACCGGCCATTCGAAAAGGCCTTCCTTGGCTTTGAAGGCAGTCTTCCACACATCGGAGGGTTCAATTGGTACCTGGTGATACCCAGACTTCAGGTCGATCTTGCTGAAATATTTTGCACCTTTGAGTTGGTCGAGAAGGTCATCAATCCGTGGGATTGGGTACCTATTCCGGACAGTGATCTTGTTCAGCGCCCGATAGTCAATACAGAGTCTCCACGTCCCATCCTTCTTCTGTACCAACACGATCGGGCTCCCACGGGGCGATGAACTTGGTCTGATGTGACCTTTCTGCAACAGCTCCTGAATCTGCCTCTTGATTTCATCATTTTCCAGAACAGAGCGCCGATAGATCGGTCCATTAGGTAGCGGTGCACCGGGGGTCAGATCAATCGGGTGCTTGACCTGACAGTGCAGAGGAACCCCTGTGGGTGAGGTGAATATTTCCCCGTACTCCTCCACAACCTTATCCATTTGTTGTTGTTGTGCAGAGGAGCCCTGTCTGGAGGTCGTGGCCACAGTCTTCTTCTTGCCCTGGGGGCGGATCATCAGGAAAATGAATTTCCTAGTTTGGGAAATGAGCTTACTGCATTGTTTTGCAGTAACCAAAGAGATAGCGGCAGGAGGTGGTACCTCTGGTATCCTATACAACTTATTTCCCAAAGTAACAATAATAGCACGAGGTCGAGACTCATACACAGCATGACGCTTCCGCAAGTATGGTTGTCCTAATAATACATGAGAAACATCAATAGGAGCAACGTCACATAATACCTCATCCGTGAAGGGCTTGATGCTATAGGGAAGGCAACACTGCCAGCTGACGCGGAGATCTCATCCTTGGTGAAGCCACCCGATGGTGTATGGATGTGGGGGAGCTATGGTCGGCAAGCCCAACTGCTTCACGGCATCTGCTAAAATGAGGTTCTTTTGGCTCCCATTGTCGACAATGAACTGTACCAGGGAGCCCTTTACCCACATCTGGGAGTGGAAGAGATATTCCTCCTCCTCTGGATCTTCCGGTTCCTCCTTCTGGATCTTTGTAGTGGCAACAGTGGCATTGGGCTCCGCATCAATAATCTGTTTCCTTTTTTCATTCCCCTTTTCAGGTTCTAATTCGGAGTCAGAGCATGCATCTAACTCAGAAGCCCTCATCTCGGCCACTAGCGACTGCTTGGCCCGACACTCACTTGTGTTGTGAGTGGAGCTCTTATGGAACTCACACCACTTTCACGTGTCCTTCTTTGGCTTTGCGGCATTTTTCTTTTCTTGTGGCTTCGATGAGTTGTATTTAGCCACCATGCCTTGGCTTTGTCCTTTGTTCTATGGTTTGGAAGCACCTTTCCCTTGCTTTTGATTCGCAGATCCAAAGTCTCGCTTCTTCTGCTTGAATTTCTGCTCAATCTTGGCAGCATACCGGTATGCCGTACCAAGTGAGGAGATGTCAAGGAACTCCATTTCCTCCTGAATGTATCTGTGCAGACAACTGCGATACTTTAGCACCAAATGTTTCTCTAAATATTTGATACCCAACTTTGTGCGCAGGGTATGGAACAGATTCGTCAGCTCATGCACATCTTGATCCCTTTGTTGTCGCAGCGTGGTCCATTGTATGTACTTGTCCTCATAGCTCCCCACGGGATAGTACTGTTCCTTGACGGCGTCTCGAAAATAATTCCAAGTTGGTACAGCCGAGAACAGAGAGGGTTCTGTCTGGTCCTTGTTCTCACAGTAGGTTTCCCACCAGTCCTTAACATGGGGGGTAGCTTTGAGGAGTGCAAAAATAATCTTCTCCCGGTCTGAAAAGTCATGAACAGAGAAATATCCTTCTAATAAATTCAACCATCTATCTACGGCATCAGTGTCTATTTGACCCTCGAATATGGGAATGTCAAAATTTACTTGTACCTTAAAATGAGTCGCCACTCCAGAGTGGCTACTGGATGCAGATGCGCCGCCGGTGGGCAGCCGTTGAAGGATCTGAACAAAGTTATCCATCATCACGTTCCTTTGTTTTTCGAGGGCCCCCTTGAGCAATATTTTGATAGGATCTCCTGCTCCCTCATCTTTCTTTTCGTCCCCCATGGGCGTCCGTCGAGGTTTGCGAGGCTGATCTTGCAAAGGTTCCACTAGATCGAGCCCTAGCTCCTTATACCCCGACCTCGTTGGGGACATGCAAAGAAGGATCGAGAAAAAGTAGACCGCTCTGATACCACTGATCCGGATTTATGCAGGAACGCAACAGAATAAACATATAACCATAAATATAGAGATGCAGCGGAAATAACACTTCATTTCATTAATATCAAAGAGCTGAAATTTGCTTACAGACAGAATGGAAATAAAACTAGCTAGGGCGCTGGTAGCTATCTCTGAGAAGAGATGTGGCGGCTACAGGCCTCTGAACTGAGTTACAATGAGGCTCGAGGGCCTATTTATCATTTAGAAATAATGGGAAATCCTAAACAACCAAAACCCTAACCCTAGGAGATGAAGCGCCAAAACTATGGGCCCCGTTTGGGTAAATTGGTGTTTCAACTTCCCAGGGGCGTAACTTTGGCATACGATCTCCGTTTGACGCATACCATACCTCGTTAGAAAGATCTATCCGAGGACTACAAATTTGGAACAAGAAACATTAGTCCATGGACCCATGTTGCTCTCCGTTTTCCCAAAAAACGTCGTTTAGGGCCTCAAAACAGCTCTGAAAGTTTAGGACCCGAAAAACTGCTAAAAATAGTAAACTGTGCCGAAACTGAAAAACTGAAAGAGACAATGGTGGAGCCCCAAGTGGAATAGGCGGGTGACCACCAATATCCACCTAGATCAATCCATCCAACCATATCCGGTCTTTTCACATGTGGTTTTCATCCAATTCCATTACTGATGATTCCATCCGTTTTAGATTGTTCCAACACACGCTTACAGGAAAAGCTTCTAAATGGTATGTTGATCAGACCGCCTCTTCCCATACCACCTTTGCGACCATTTCCCAAGCCTTCTTATCTTATTTCTAGCTCCCTTTCCAATACGACATTGGTACCGAACTCTTGACTTCTTTCCATCAATCATCTTCGACCCACCTTTCCGCTCATGTCCAGTAATGGTGGAGAAGAAGGAGTTTATGTCAAGCTCCCACCTTTGAAGATCGAGTCTACATGGACTGGTTCCTTCACTCTCTCTTACCTGCCATCGGCAAAGATGTCACATCCTAGTTCCCTCAAACCGAAGAAGCCACCATCAAAATACCCTTGAAATATGACCTCATCTATGCTCAATCTGGTTATGTTTATACCGTCCTTCCTGACCTCCCCAGACCCGGTGGCGCTAATGCCTCGGGGGCATATCACTCTTTCGACGGTATCGTTGGAGCTCTTTCTCATACCTACGCTCAACCTCCTATGGGCTATGGTTTCCCTCTGGGAGGGGCCAACACTTTTCCCCCTCCAGGTAGCATGTATCCAGGATACGGCATGCCTCCTCCTTTTTCTCAACCTCCTGCTTACCTCAATGTTGCTCATCCTAACCATTATCCTTACCCACAGCCTGCTGTCCCAGCTCCTCCAGCATTTGGACCTCCATCTCCCTTGCCTTCTCAACCCCCGCAACAGCAACTACTACCCCCTCTAGGGCAAGTATTTACACAGCAGGGCGCGACTAATCCTCCTTCTTCTCAAAGAAAGAGGAAAGGTAATCAAAATCAATCTACCCCTGGTAATCGTGGATCCAATCCTTCAAGTATTGATTCTAACACTACTAACCAGCAACAAGGCTCTCAGCCCAAGCCGGACAAGCCTCTTCACACCAATAAGCATTGTTCGTGTTGCGATGTTTACGGTCATTACACTCATGATTGTCCCCTATTACCACAGATGTAGCAGATGTGGGAGTCTCAGGCTACATTGCGAAGACAACATGCCTCCCCTACTGTTCCCCCCAATGTGGCTACTTCTCAACCGGCTGTGTTTACCAATCCTTTCCCTCAGCAAGGATTTGTGGCTACCCAACCACCTCACGCACCAGTAACCACTCACCCTTCCCCTTCTGGTTCCTTCGATTACCAGATTCTCATGATGAACTCTGACCAACCTCTCACCATCAACCTTAACCTTCAAACTCGGTCTCGTCAGTACCCCATGCCTCCCGCTCCGTCTGTCCTCGAGTCACCATCTTCAGGTCCTACAGAGCCTCTTTTGACACCCAATGGTCCCTTGCAGATCCCTCAGCCCAAAGCTGAGGTTCATACCAAGGTTCCTACGGGCCCATTACACCGAAATGCTGCTTCTGGTCGAGCTTCTCATTCGTATAGCATAGTAGATGATTTGGCACAGTCTCCTCCTGCCATTTCAACACTGGAACTCCTCCAGTCATGTCCTTCTCAAAGGAAGGCTCTACTATCTGCCATGGGCGTTGTAGATCCTGTTGATGACCAATTGATTATTTTTTATGCCCGTCAGTCAGACCATCCTCCCCTTCCTACTTTCGTTTCTTTCCAAATCCCAGTCAAAATCTAGAATGCCAATGTGGCTTGGTGTATTATTGATGAGGGGGCATCCACCTGTGTGATGTCTGCTTCGGGCTGGAAACAACTCGGATCTCCTGAGCTGGCCCCTTCCACCGTCACCCTTTGTGCATGGGATGGCCATGCCTCCCAGCCCATTGGCCTATTCCATAATTGTCCTATCACTCTTGCGGGCAAGACTGTTTATGTTGACGTTGAATTCATCGACGCCCCTCTTTATTATAACATTATTTTGGGGCGTAGCTACACCTATGCCATGTCTACTGTCCCATCCATGGTCCACCGCAAGATGTTTTTCCCTCATAGTGGAAAGATAGTCACCATTGACCAGTTGACATATCATGAGCCACAATCTCAAAGCTCCCCTGAGTCGACCATCTCTTCTGTAGCCAATAAGAAAACCATTGATTCTTTGACCAGTGTCTCCCTCGGCGTCTACAAAGACTCCTCCTTGCTTGGAACCTTCCCTGGTCTTCCTCCTCCTTCTGTCTCTGATCCTAGCTTAGCAAATGTTTGCATGATGAAATCGTCTCAGTATGACCTTAAGCTACCCACTTCAGCTAGTCAACAACCTCAACCTCAACCTCGCCCACCATAACCTGCTCCTAGCCCTTCGCCTCAGCCGGCTGGACCTCTTCCTTCTAGACCTTCTCCTACAGCTAGTACCCATGATCCCCTGTATCCTAATGGGTCGGTTCCACCGAGTCTCAATCATCTTGGAGCTTTCCCTCTTGGCCATTACCCCGTTGGTCAGATACCTTTCCTTGCTACCCCTCCCGGATTTTATTCGGTCCCCATCATGGCCACCTTATCTCTCCCCAATTTGACCCTGGGCATACCCATCTGGTACCTTGACCCTCCAGCTGCTACCCCACCAGGTCACCCCAAACCTTACCTTTCTTTGATATCAGTTCAACCGGTTCCCTTAGATTCTTCTGTTGCTACAGTGCCACCCGCACCTCAACAGGACCCTTCTCCTATTGTGACAGCTCCGGAAAAGAAAGGAAAAACTCGTAAGGGGGCATCCCATGACAAGGCTACCCCATCACACCCTGCTCCTCCCCGGCCGCTAAAACACGCTATTCAGTGTGCCTTGTGCGATGTTGTCGGTCACACCACTCATACATGTCCTGAGTTGCCACATCTCAAGACCATGGTCAATGAGACGTTTCTGAAATCTGACATCCCTGAGGTCTATGTCACTATACCTAATTCAATCCCAAAACTTAAAACCTTGCACACCAATCACCCTTGTTCTTTGTGCGATTTCCACAGCCATTATACCCACCTCTGCCCCCACCTCGACGAGTATCGTTCCTCTTTAGACGCATACCGCCAATTCAAAGCCAAGCATGACTAGCTACCTTCTCACTTGTTTGCGAATTCTCCTTCAGTAGCACCGGAAGACTTGTCTACCCCAATTCACATTCCCCTCCTGATATTGAAATGACTGAGTCTTTGGCCACCATTTGTTACCTCTCATCATCCTTACGATCCTTAGTAGCAGTCCCCTTAGTACCTCCCCCCGATGTTTCGCCTGAACCCCCATTTGCTTACTCTTCTTTCACCCCCCATGACATTGTGCATGTGAGCCTTTCTCCCCATAATCATGATTCTAATATTTCTACCTCATCAGGTGATCCTCTTCCTTCCACTCTTCCCATATTCCAGTCAGATGAAGACATTATGGAAGCCATGACCGAACCTGATTTTCCGTGGGATGATATGCACCATCATGTGTACTTCCTTCCACAGCAATCACATGACCAATATGTGTAGAATCTAAAGACTTCATTCACAATAAATTCAATTGGTTTAAAAATCCCATCCCTGCACCTGATGCTTTCGAAGAAGGTAATATGGCCAATATCTCTCCTACCATCAAAATTGACATTTTTGTCAAACCAGGAATCAAATAACATATCACCTTGGGCACCCAATGTACTCTGGAAGAAATTGAAGCCTACACCAAACTCTTCAAATAATTACACGATAATTTCGCCTGGTCCTACTCAAAAATTCCCGAACTCGATCCAGCCATTGTCAAACACCATATCGACACATGGCCTGATGCCAATCCAGTCTGTCAAAAGTTGAGACCCATTCATCCTTCCATAAGTGAAGCCATCAAAGCCGAAATCGATAAACTCAAGCAAGCTGGTTTCATTTATCCCATCGAATACACCACTTGGGTGTCCAACCCAGTTCCCGTCCTAAAAAAACGAGGCACCATCTGTGTCTACACTAAATTTCATGATCTGAACAAAGAATGTCCCAAAGAAAACTACCCCACACCATTTATTGACCAAATTATTGATGAGTGTGTGGGGCACGAGGTCCTATCCTTTATGGATGGATTCTCCGGTTACAACCAAATCGTTATCCATCATGCTAATCAACTTAAAACTGTGTTCATTAGTCCGTGGGGCACTTTTGCATACTGAGTCATGCCATTTGGCCTTAAAAACGCCAGTGCCACTTTTCAACGAGCCATGTCTTATTATTTCCATGACTTAGCTCATATTATCCTTACCTATTTAGATGACCTTACTGCATGTTCTAAACATCGGGCGCAACACCTCCATGATCTGCGTACCATTTTCCTCCGATGTTGCAAGTATAATATCCACCTTAACCCATTGAAATGTGTCTTCTATGTTCCCGTCGGCCATCTTCTCGATTTCATAGTGTCTAAAGATGGTATAACTCTTGACCCTTTGAAATTTCAAGCCATTATTGAACTTCCTATTCCTCGTACCTTATGCCAACTCCAAAGTCTCCAAGGTAAAGCTAATTTTCTTCGCTGATTTGTTCTTGACTATGCCACTACCGCACATGGGTTCCTTAGACTTCTTCGATCTAACATCCCATTTGTCTGGGATACCTATGCTCAAGAGTATTTTGATGCCCTCAAGCGTGCTCTCACATCCACTCCCTGGATCCATCCTCATGACTTTGATTGGGACTTCATCCTGTACATCTCCGCTTCCACCTATTCGCTAGCTGGTATCCTTATCCAAGAAGATGATAACGGTATCGAACACGTGATCTATTATGTCAGTGAGAACCTTGTTGGTCCGCCTGTATCCTACTCACATGAAGAAAAATTAGCGCTAGCTATCGTGTTCTCAGTCCAAAAAATGTGTCATTATATCCTCATGCATTCCACTGAGGTTGTGACTAATTCCAACCCCATGGCTTTCCTATTAAGTCGCTGCATCCTTAGTGGGAAGTACGCTCATTGGGTCGTTATCCTTCAAGAATTAGACCTCAAATTTTGTTACCAAAATTAATAAAGGTTTAGCCCTTCGCTAAACCTACCCCAATTATTTCAGACGCAGGATCCTCCGTTAATGACGCCTTTCCCCAATGAGAACTTACTCATATTACCACAGCATTTACCCTTGGTACGTGATATCTCATTTTTACTTTAGAACAAAAGTTCGCCCTTCATCTTGACCAGATGCTTGACAATGTATCTGACACCAAGCCCCTGGCCACCTTTCTATCGGTGACGACCTCTATCGTCGCGGTATAGATACTGTCCTTCGTCGTTGTCTCACACACGCTGAAGCTGAACAGGTCCTCAATGCCTACCATAGCGGCGCTTGCGGTGGCCACCTCTCTGGTCTTGCTACTGCCCAGAAAGTCATGCGCGCTGGGTATTTTTGGCCTTCCCTCCTTAGTGATTGCATTGAGGTAGTCAAACACTGTTCCAATTGCCAACATTTCGCACCCAAGGCGCGAGCTCCCCCAGCTCCCCTCCATCTTGTCGTCACAACTGGTCCCTTTTGTAAATGGGCATCGACTTTATGGAGTGTTTCCCACCATCCGCTGGTAACCATAAATATATCATCGTGGTAGTCGACTATTTCACAAAATGGGTCGAGGCTATGCCAACATTTAACAACACGGTAGCTACCGCAACCCTCTTTTTCTTTAACCACGTTATCGCTCGATTCGGGGTTCTGAAACAATTGGTCTCTGACCACGGCCGACATTTTGAAGATGAGATATGGCATGAGCTATCCTCACTGTTGGGTTTTGAGCATCAATATTCCTCCTCCTATTACCCCCAAGGTAATGGCCAAGTTGAAGCAGTCAAAAAAATCCTCAAGACTATGCTTCAACGAACGGTGAATAAGCACAAAACCAACCTGCATCTCAGGTAAGGTTTTCTCCCGCTTGTGGGCTTCATAGAACTTCTCGTTAAAACCATCACCGCAGTTTACTCTTCATACCGTTTTCGCAGAGGAGGCAAATTTTTACCAATCGACCAAAACTTCCCTGCATCTGGTCGTCGAACTTCTCCCTGACACCCAACCTCTAGAACAACGAATTATCATGCTCGAGTGTGCTTCCAAATACCACCGTGTTGCCTTGCAAACCATGGAAGTGGCCAAGAAATGCACCAAAGCCCAGTATGACCGAAAAGTCCAGCCTCGCACTTTTCACGAAGGCGACCTTGTTCTAGTCTATGACCAGGCCCATGATGTCCTTGGTCATGGGAAGTTCGACTCATTATGGCTAGGCCCTTACATCATCAGTAAGGGTCTTGGTAAGGGGGCATACCTTTTAGAGGACTTCAAAGGCAATCCTCTTCCTAATCCTCGTAATGCACTCTATCTTAAGAAATATTACCCTTAGCATTTCCCTTCTGAGATGCGTGTTTTATGTTCTTTAAGATAGCCAAGATCGTTTGTTTCCTCCCGATTCACATTCACCCAGACACGTTCTATCCACGAAGGCTCCGTTCACCTCCTCCAAAATCAAAATTTCCTCACTTACAACACCGTACTTACACCACTTTCCCTTACTTGTCCTTGTTCATGTTGATTTTCGTCATGAGCTACCCTCTTGTACTCATGTTTTTATGGTCCCCCATTGGACCTTTACTGTGTGGCAACACCATCAAGTCACCCTTGTTTAGAGCATCCGAGTTAAGTCATCATTACATTCATGGAGTCTATCCCGAGTCCCTTTGTACCCCACTATAGTCCTCCATCCTTCATTGCTTGGTCCCTCTCTCATGTCGCACATGATGGAATTTAGTTCCACTATCCCCTATCCCTCCTGATATTGTGTCAGTCACTGCCAAGTCATCCATACCCTTTATGCTCTAACAAGGGAAGTCATCCATCCGCTACTCAGTATCCCCCATTTCATCATCATCATTAGTGTCAGTCTGTCAGTCGCTTTACTATTTTCTCTCGTGCCTTAGTTGAGGATCCCTCATTGCCTCACCTATGGCGGACCTCCTTCTGTCGACATCAGCTCATTCACTCCAGAAGACAGGTCTAGAGGGCAGCATACCTTGGTTCTAGATTCTACACTTGTTCGGTGCCTCAGATCAGGCAAAGGGATTTCTCATTACCCTTTGACTTGATTGTTTCTCAACTCCAGCTCCTTTCAGCATGATCGAGATCCATATACTTGATGGTCCAGTGATGCAGCAGCAGCTATTGGTGATTCCTGGGTGTGTGTGAGATGTCTCAACCCTCATGAGGGGGTGGCCCTGCAGGTAGCCCCCCAAATGCCCAGATGACCTCTTCATTGCAGCCTTCGATGCAGCTCCATATATTTGATGATGTTGGCCTTAGCCGCTTGCAGCGCCTCTTTTATTTGCATGTATCAGTCAGATTTTGTGAGCCCTTCCCCGCTTATAGGGGGCATTTGGGTTGTATTTGTATCTCATGTACTCAGATATTATTGTATAAGTCCTGGCTGTTATCCCAGGCACAGCATGTATGTGGGATCCCTCATTGTATTTTTATCTAGCTCATGTTTATGCCAGCATGTACTTTATAGTTCGGTCCCTTGTTTACTGGACGCACTATTCTTTTGTACTTTGCCTCAGCGGGCATAGGTATGCCTCCCCTGCCGCATCTAGCACAGGTACCCTCTCATAAAACGAGACTTTTTGCACCTGTATGTCTCATCTCCTCAGGGTCTAGTTCTTTAGCACTTTAGACTACCTTACATTTCTCTCTCTGACTTCATCGACTTCCTTTGATGTTCATAGTGATCGGTTTCAACGTACTTCGAAGCCGCACCATTATTTGCTCTCAACACCTTTATCACTGGGGGCCAATCACACCATTTTTTGATCATCTAACCTATTATCATTAGATGGACCCAAGTACACCATGTAAGACCAATTTTACCCTAAGTAAAATTGCTTTCGCTATGTAAAATAACTTAATAAAACACATTTATTAGGTTGTTTATGGTCCAAATAGGAAACCCCAAAAGGAAATATTAAACAAATATTTATTTGTTTAATTTTCCTCATGGAATAATTAATTAAACAATAATTTAATTATTATTCCTCGTTATATTTAACCCAAAACAAGGAAATTAATTAGATAAATCCTTATTTATCTTATTATTTTCCAGGAATAATTATTTAAATCTTATTTAAATAATATTCCTTGTTAAATATGACTAAATCATTTATAAATAATTAAATAAACCATTATTTATTTAATTATCATTCAACCACTCCCTTAAAATAATAAATAAATCATTTATTTATTTATTATTTACAAATAAAAGGATTTGATCCAAGTCAAATACCTTTTCCCTCCAACAAATATAATAAAATATTCCTAAAAGGTGGTTCTAGAATTTGGTCAATAATATTTTATTCATGCACCAAGTTCTAAACTACCCTAATATTTTGTTATAAATAGAAGGGTTTTCCCATTCATTTGTCACCTTTTGTTGCCTATTAGATCACTCTAGATCTATACTCTTGGTCTGACTTTGAGCAATTATCATTGTCACATTCTCCATTATTCGCTTTGAGAGCTCCCTTTGAGTTCTATGTTTGTATGGGTTTTCTACACCAACAAGAGAGAGAAATGCTAGATCTGAAGTGCTGAGGACTTTCAAGAACCCATACCATTGAGGAGAATTGGAAGCACCTTTATTGTTTTCCTCTCAGGTGCCCTTAATATAAAAATTCTTTCAAAAATATTTTTCTTGTCTTGTCTATTGGATGCATTGAGCAAAACCTTATTTTCATTGCTTAATGTCTTTTTATGCATAGATCTGGATTTGTGCAGCTTTTGTCTTGATCAACTAACTGTATATTTTAAGATATTGGTAGCCATATTTGATGTTAGGGCTATTTTTTATGCGTAGCTAAAGTGGTATTTTTTCGTACACTTTGACAAAAGATTCATACTAAAAGATGGAGTTCACCCCTCCTGAGCTGCATCTCTGGGTCTAGCTTCCATTGTTGGCCCTTTAAATTATAAGCTCAAATGTGTAATTAAATCAACATACAATGCTCAAATTGCAAAAAAAAAACATTCCCATTGAAACCAAAATACCCAAAAACCCTTGTGTATGCTCTTCTTGGGCTCAAAAAGGCTAAAAACAGGCCAAGTAAGTGTAGTTTCCCACCTTGGCAAGGTTATTTTTGTGACACTTAGAGAGGGTGATTTTGATGTAATGATATAAGATTATGCATGACAGACTTATGTACATGCTTATATGTTATAGACCAAATTTGGGTCACCTGTTTGTTGTGTGCTTATGATAATATCTTTGGTTGTTTGTATAAGAACTATTTTGGTTAAGAACATATTATTGATGTTTTCTCTTTTGGTATCCTATTTTAGACATATATGTATGACATGGATGGTGATCCAGGATTGAGACACATAAATCCATGGATTTTCATGGTTATGTGTAACATATGGTTAATTATTATTTATGGACGATGCATGATTTGTATGATTATATATGCTTAATATTCTACTAAGTAGGATGTGGCAGGGGACCCAGTTACTTGCAAACAAGGATGCTTAAATTATAAACGATCATGAAAGTCATTATACATGATTTGTATGATTATATATGATTAATATTGTATTGAGCAGGATGTGAATGGGGATGTGGTTATCTGAAAACAAGGATGTTCAAATTATAAATGACATTGGAAGTCATTTCTTAAAAACCAAAATGACTGCGGAAGTTATGCAAAATTCTTGGTCTTGGAACTAGACCTTACCAATGAACCATTAGATGGATATGAGCTCACAATTAGTAACTTAAGGTGAAGCCCAGAGTTTCAATGCAGAATAAATGAGAAGCTATGGTAATTAGGGTGTGGAGTCCTAAATCCATGAAATATAAAGACATGGTGTCTTGGATCTATAATAAAATGCTTAGGGTGTGAAGTTCTAAATCTATGAAAGAGAAATACGTGGAGTCTTGGATATATAATAAAAGGATTGGGACATAGATTCATAAATATTTAAAATATCAAGGTTTTTTTTTGGTGTATTATATGTTTGAATAATGTGCCAACATTTAATTTCAATTTGAGGTATGTGGACTTTGAGGCACAACACTAGTAATGTTAGAGAGAGACTCTAACAACCTGCAAAACAAATCCCTGATTTACATAGAAATTGCTCACACCTTCAGATTTTTGCACTAGATAATCCTTTTCTAATCCTGCACTCAAAAGCAATCTTTAGAAATTAAATCATAAAAGGAAATATTCCAATCCACCATCAATTGTAAGAAAACCATAGTTATTTGAAATTGAGAAAGTAAACCCTAATTAATAACAATCAAAGAAAAAACTCTAACTATCAACATCGACCAAGTGAATGTAAAGAATGTCTTGTAAACCTTAAACAATCCAAGCTTTGTTAATGCAAAACATTTTTCTCCACTCAAAATAAAACCTCCATTCAAGTTCCTGCATTGAAGTTCACTCAATCGAATGTGAAATTTAAATAATGAAATACACTCCACTCTAAATGTAAAAAAAAACTAAAAGTGTAGCAAAAATCTACCTTTAAATATCATCAAATAAATTATCTATGGAAGCAACTTGTTGTATGCAAGCCCACTCAATCTAAAAACAATTATTGTGTGTTCAAACAAGAATTCACCTTACTCAAATTGTGGGTAATCCAAAACCTTAACACAATTTTCAATGAGAAGTTTCTCTTCAACCATAGTTAAGAAGTCTATAATGATCCCATACTTGCAAGAAAATAATTGTAAATGAATGATTTTGTATTAATTCTAGAAACATAGTATCAAACAAAAAATGAGTTCTAGTTTTATTTTCAATGTGAGTTCTTGCACTTAGTGTAAACCATGAGTGTAGAATCTCTTTAACCCTAGATCACTACATAATTAGATTATCAACTAATTACCAAAGGAAATGAAATTAAAGAAATAAAGACTCATATTGATAACATCGTGTTATTATATCAATGAACCCAGTGATACTCTAGAAAGTAACAACTTTGGATGACTGGAATCATTAGGACTTCAACATGCTGTACATTAAATAAATGGAGGATATATTTATTTTCCTCATAAACTAGATAAAAGAGTTCCATTGTATGTTTGATAATCCAAATTTGAAAAATAAAAGTTTCTGATGTATTCTTGATAAGGTACAAGAAAAGATTTATGAAATCAAATACTTCATAAAACAGAGCATCAACACCATGTATCAAATCTGGGATCACACCATTAAAATATATGAAAAGTTTGATAATAATCTTATACTCTCACTTCAAGTAGTACCAAATATATAAGGAAACTAGCTCATAAAAAAATGGACATATCTAGGAAGGAAAACACGTTGTTAAAAAGAAGTAATCTCTAATACATTAATCCAACAAAGAACCTTTCTTTTGACACACCATTGCCCCAAAAAAATAAACACAAAAAAAGATAGATATACAAATCTACAACAATACTACTGAGTGAGAGGGATATTGAGTTGGGATGGTGGGCCCTACCAGACTAGCTCACACACTCATTTACATTTTTAACTCACGGAGAAGAAATGATCATATGATACATAACAAATAACGAGAAGAACCTGACATCAACTATATTTTGTTAAAATTGAATCAGTTTTTTACATCCCAAGCCATCTTCTCGAAGTCCAGAAAAACAATGGAATTTATAATAACATCTTCCTCCCCTCCACATGCCATGGCTAGGCTTTTTATGAAGTTTACAAGAAGAATTTTAGCTCTAACAACCGAAATTTTCAATTTTGGAAAATTCTGCATTTTTAACAAATTGGCCTCAAAGAATCCTGCATATCTTCATAACCGTGGTGAATTTTAGAAAAATGTTAAAGAGCGGCCTAATTTTCCATGTTTTAAACAAAAAAATCTCTTGGAATTTTCTAATTCAACTCCATTTCCTTAGAGATCGTGCCCCAAGTTGACTCTTTAGATACTTTTATAATTTTGGGCTTTACTTGATTTTTTATAAATCTACCTTAATGATCATTGTGTATCTCTCTAACCATTGCGAATTTTTGGAAATGGTTTGGGATTTACTAAATTTACTATATCAGGAAAAACCACATATACCCCGGTTTTTGAGATTCACCTCCATTTGCATGAAAATCGAGGTCAAAGTTCGCAGTTTGAGAACTATGCAGATTTTAAGCAGATTTGTTGATTTTTCTTCTAGAAAACCATACATGTGAATTGGATGCATTATCACTCATATGGAGGTGTTAAAATGTTATTTTAGATAAAAATAATCTCTTTGTTTTCCTGAAAGTGCATCAAACCTTCAATTTTTCATCGAGCCCCCAAAATCAGTGTGGGCACAACACTTATTGTAGGCAGGAACGCAAGATTGCTGCAACCAGAACTGAATACTTAGTGAATCACCATAAATGAAGGGAAATGTGTTTTCCTTTGAAAAAATCTTCAAAATTACCTTTGAAAAGTGTAATTTACGATCACACGGTGACTTTACATGAGGGAAACATGTGTAATTTATTCTCAGTGCAGGAATCTTACAAAGTGCAAGAAAGAATAGAGTAGTAAGGGATAAGTGCACCTCTAAATGTCAGATATGATCCAATATAGTCTTGAAAAAATTTCATCTATCATTTTCCTCCGTGGAAAGCTCATATGATTGAGTGGTCCCCATATACTTCTATTCTTGTGCAGGATATCTATAAAGTGCACGAAGTGCATTAACAACAATTAATGAACATTAGTCCCGAGAAATGAATATAATGAAGGTATTATTTAAATAAAATTCAAACAAAATGTAAATATTCACAATTTCATCCAGAGAATGTATAAGTATGCGATAAAATTGCAAAAATCAATGAAATAAGGGAATAAGTAAGACATCATGTGGGAAAAAAGATTCATTAGATACAATAATTATGGGACCTGACATCCCCCCGTTCCAATCGTTTTGCATGTCCTCATGCAAGCTAATCAACTTCTATATTGATGTTCCCTTGCAAAAAACCCAAAATTGAAACATAAATGTTCCCACACTCATAGCATTGTTCCTACTATCCTGCATAAACAAAGGGTCCATCTATGAGTGTGGGAACAATGCTATGAGTGTGGGAATGAGAATTCATTAAGACTGATAAAAATAAAATATAATGCTAGGGCTACCATGGGAATTCTTACAATGTTGTTATGGAAAGAATTTGTTATCATGAAATAGCTAACCAACAAAATCTCCACAAAGCATCTCATAAGAAACCATAATGAGTATTTCTTCACCTCAATATCCTCATAAAAGTGACATAATTTGAAATCCATGGTGTTAAAAAATGGATGCAAATAGGGAAAAGTAAAAATGACGAAACAATACCTTCCTAGGAATACCATCTTACTCTTGAGCAGGTAAATCCCCTCTACGGACAGAGGTGATCCCTCTAGCCCTAGGGTGGGTCAAGCAACTATAGGAACATACTAACATACACCTTCCTAGATTGTAAATGAAATTAAGAGCAAGGAAGATGACCTACCTTATTCTGATGCTATGTTGTTGTCTTTCGTCAAAGCTTCTTGATCCGTCATTCTTCTCAAACTCGATAAACGTTGTTGCCAATGTTTGATTACCTGTACAGACAGTCAAGACACCATGACAAGCGTAAAACCATGACAAACATAAAACAATTACAACCTATCTAGCTGATCAAGGAATGCTTGAAATCTCATTATAAATGTAAACAAGAGTGGAAGATAAACAACAGTTGCATTTTATTATGATAAAGACAAGGGGAATTTACAACCAAGCCCTGATGTTGAGGCTCTCCTTCAGCAGGTCCGTATCCAAGCACATTTTTAACGCACTCATACACAAAGGTCCAATATCTCACTATGTTACTAACACACAAAAACAATCACACTCTGCTCTATTCTCCCGAAGCTATAATTGCTTCTCCTCTCTAGTTAAATCTAACTAAAGTAGTAGAGGTGAAAGAGGTCTCCTTATATAACAATGGAGCAGGAGAATATGGGCCCTAAAATCATGGGAAAAGAGCTAGTCCTTTGGAGTAGTTCCTATTTCTTAGATACAATAAGCCCAAAGGGGAATTCCTCGGCCATATCCTCAAAGTAAACTTCCATCTCGCCGCCTCTCGAAGCTTCTAGTCAAGGAAGCTTCCTTTCTATTTTAAAAATTTTCCAAAAGAGGATCGACGCAAGTCTAACATTAAGATAGAGCATCGGTCGGTGTAGGTCTCAGTGAAAATATATGTTATCGACATGGGTCAAACACTGAGACAAAGCGTCGACCTTGAAAACTAGGTTTATATAGGGATCTTCTAGAAAAGTTGTAAAGGGAGATGAATTGGTAGACAAAGTGTGGATTAGAGGTATGTATTCCATGCTTTGAAAGTACACAAGGGTCATTGTATGGATCCTCCAGGATCAAGGAACGAGGAGTACAGGGATAGTGACAAATTTCTGTGTAACAGATTCCCCCTAAAGTATGAATTCCGAACACGAGTGAGGGATGAAATGATTTACAAGTATGTGCAAGGAACCAAACACTACTATCGGGAGACCTACAAATTAAGCATATATACATATACATAACTATAATCTCTGATGAAAATACATGAATCAAGGTATGGACACAGCTATCCATAAAAGAGACCATGGTATGGTCGCAGCCGTTCATCTGAGAAGGATCTCATATAGACTTATGGTATGGTCGGAACCATCCATATGAATGAAACATGTATCCAATCATGGAAAAATCATATCGCCTTGCAACTTGGACTCTAGATAATAAAATCCATGGTCTTACGCTCCGTCATGACCCGATCAAGTACAATTTCAAGCATGTGAATAAATGAGTTGAAGTCGAACAAGCAGGAAAATCGCCTGATTACCAGTCAATGATATAAATTGTTAACAGATGTGAGAGAAACCACCAGTGATGAAAATGGTGTTAGAAAAATTATATATTACAGAGCAATGCAACACATAAAATATGCGGAAATCACAAGCACACAAAACACATAAAACCAAAGAGACACAATTATATGTGGTTCACCCAGTTTGGGCTACGTCCACCCCGAACAGCAAGTCCTTCCTTTTTATTATCCAACAAAATGAAGAGACACAACCTATAGTAGATCTGCTATAATATCCTATGTTCTCTCTCACAGTATCCCTATATGTATCCCATACTATGCACAACCAGAATACAATACCCTCATAGAAAATGAGGGGTTTCCTTCTAGGGAAAAAAACCCTAAATTAAACAAAACCTCTACCGTCAGATCATCTGCCTAATGAACAACCTAGATTGTCTAGAAATATAATACTTTTATAAGGAAATTTTACATATGTTTTTAGCTTTGGGGTACTTCTTTCCCGTCAACAAAATCGTATCCGTCCTGACAAGTATCTAGGCGCATTTAATTACAAGTGGTATTTTCGCCCCATTTAATAATAGGAGTCCAATGCTGTGATACGAAATAAAGATAATTAGGCTCCACACCCAACAAATGGTTCTTAAGGTACTGCCAGTATAATCCACGAAATATGAATAAGGAGTTGAAGTTGAATACTCGTGAAATCACCCGTTCGAAGGCCAATGATGAGAAACTGTCGTCCAATGTGAATAACTTTCCACTAGGGCATGCAAGCTCTAAGGTACTAGAAAGGAGTCTCTTCATCGACTTCTCAGATAATGAGCTGAAGTCGACAAGAAGTGATACGTCGAAGGAGGGTCATAATGAATCCCACATCATTGACACAAAACAGAGAATGTAATATGAGTGTTAATCAAGACTGAAACAGAGGATCGGGGAATGTACAAACTGCAAAAGGATTTTCTCTTGAACATATCAGCGACACGACTCTGGAATTTGGCAGCATTTGATTCAAATAGGATCAGAGGTCATGTTGACAAGATTGGTAATCGAATGAGAGGAAAATGGATTTCCCAAACCCATGGAGGCAAAGTGACAGATTGAAGATATCCCAACCTGACACAAACTGCAGGTAAATGTCATGTTCAAGAGATACATACTGCTGACACAAATGACGAATAAATTCCATTTTCCCCCACCATTTCTGGCGAGTACCTCTTTATTTTTACACAAGCTTGAAGAGGATAGCATATGCTAGTCATATAATTTTGTACTTCACACAAATCCATCCTAGTACATTTTACGAGCCCTAGGAATGAGGAACTTGTTAATGTCATGACAACGATTTCCAATGTCATGTAAGTTTTAACGAGTCTGAAAAAGGAAGAACTCAACATCTTTTCATGTTTAGAGAGTTTGAAAAGAAGTTGAAAGAAAACTCCAGCAAGTCCCTTTTCGTAGGTAGTCTCACAGATCCGAAAATGTAGAAAACCATATCTGAGAGAACCTCTTAGTCGTGATAGGCTAAGGTTTTCCTTTTAAATAAATGATCTGTCCCACCCCAAAAAAGGGGTAAACGTATACTGGGAAGATGACATTTCATAGCCTTTAACGAGTTCAAAACAAAAAGATTCTCGACAATATTTTCAATTTTTGAGAGTCAGAAAAGAGCTGAAAGTTGACTCATCCTGGAGGAACGAGTGGAATTAAGGGTAGCAACTAGTTCGAGTGATGGTGGAACTACTCAGGAAAATTAAAGGTCAAGAGGCTGGCCAACAAGACCACTCATTGCAGCTGTTCCTTAGGAATGGGTAAAAAAATCAAGTGAGGGCATATGATTGGCCGAGTAGATGGTAACAATGGAATGAGAAAACCAAGGCTCATCTGGAAAAACAGGCTGATAAAATGGAAACCATGAGAGGTAAAATAAGAATGGTTTCATTTTTACACAAGCTTTTAAATCAGGAAACTCTGCTTGAAGTTGGTTTCATTTTTACACAAGCTTGAATTTTTTTTGAAAACTATGCTGAAACCAGTTTCATTTTTACACAAGCTTGAAATGGAAACAAACTATGCTTGAGATAAGTCTGCATGCCCCCAGCGTGATGACTCAATTCGAGGTACATGCCCCCCAGCTTCATGGCATTCACTTGATTAGACTACTAGTTACTAACAAGTGGATGGAACGAAGGTTCAATTACGAGATCAAGAGAAAGACTCGACTGGGATTTCATGAGATCTAATCAAAAGCTTGAATTTCAAAGGGAAATCGTTTCATTTTTTAATGAGTTTGACATAGTAAAACAATTATCCTCATGACCTAATTCATTTTTTAATGAGGTTGACATAGTAAAATAACTATCCTCATAAGAACTTGTTTCATTTTTTAAGGAGCTTGACACAAGAAAACAGACTTTGCTCCGACTATCTTGTTTCATTTTTTAAGGAGCTTGACACAAGAAAATGAACTCTACTCCGACTAGCTTGTTTCATTTTTTAAGGATCTTGACACAGGAAAACGAAATTTGCTCCAACTAGCTTATCATGACGAATAAGAAGTCATGTCTTCAAAGAGGTTCTCATATGACGGGAAAACAACACTGTGGAATTACGACCCAATGCCCCCAATACATTGTGTACTACCTCACTGACTGAATTATCAGTGGACATGGACATGGAACAAGTGGCCACATAATTTACCTTTGGCGGGGAAGATATCACCGGCAGGTAAGGACCATTAAGGGATGATAGTAGACCAGATGTCACATTAGGACCAAAGATTGAAAGTTGATCAATGGTCACGATCTAACCTTCATGTGGAAAACATATCACACAAAAGAGGGAAGAGACAAGCACACCCATGGCATAAGCTTAGCCGTGCCCCAAGAGTAAATGAAAATCCAAGGGGCCTTGGACGACCGTCATGTCTATATAGAAGGTTTTCCCTCCCAAAGTAATAGGAAACTTCGGAAGGATCCCTAATGGTTGACTTGTTCCTCTATTAAAAACCAACAGATTCTGAGTAACAGGCACAACCTGTGGACAACCCAAAGCTTGAAATGTAGTTGAGTACATAATACTAACCAAGGTGCCTTCATCCATAATTGTGCCTGGTACGAACATATTGTAGGCCTGTACAGTGATCTCAAAGGGCACATAAGAAGGAAGACGATATCCCATAAATTGACTCCAATCAAAGGAAGTGACCAAACTACATGGAGGGGGTGTCATAAGAATAGGAAGATTGTCCCCTTGTGTTACGGGAGTAGAAATACCATCTTTCTAAACTTTAGGAACGAGAGCAGGAGGATCACTTTTTGGAACTATGGTGACAGGAGTTGGACAATTACCCTCCTGAATCATGGAAATGTGAGGATCGCCCTCTGATCCCGGAGAATCAAAGGAAGCAAAAAGAACCTGACTAGGATGAGACCCACTCTCAACAGAAAATACCTGATGAACTATTGATGGAACCAGGTCATCTCTCTTCTCAACCAATGATTGGTCAGAAATGGACTCGAGCGACTGACTTTCAGAGAGAGTGGAATTGACTGAAGATGAATCCCGATCAATGACTTGATCAACTATTGGAGGACTCGAAGAAAACTTTCGGTAACCGATAGGAAGACAGGGATCAGAAGCTAAAATGGTATCCAATAATTTATAAGCTTCATCCATATAAGGACAAAGGTGAATGGGATGGTTCCCTTCACACAACCTACAGTGAAATTTGATCTTACCCTGTTTCTTACAAGTCTTGTTATCTTTAGCTGAAGGCTCATCATCGACATGATGCAGAGGTTGATGATGAAAGACGAATCGGGCCAACAGACCATACTTCTAGCACCTTGGGAATACCAAGGAAATCACAACGAGGATGGTCACCCTCACATAGCTTGCAAGAGAGTTTGACTCTGTGAGATGAAGTGGGATATTTCTTGATATTAGCTGCGTGGGTACCAATAGTTGTTGATTTCCCCCCTAGCTTATTTTCCTTCTTATTCTTCGACTGCTTCTTCTTCTTCTTAGCCACCCGGTTACCAGAATCCGGACTTTCACTAGGAAAAGAGGAAGAATGAGGTGAAGAAATAGGCAAAGAAGGTGAGGGGTCAACCTTAGGGTCAACATGGGGTTGACATGGTTCAAGCATAGGAGAACTTGGTTGAGAGATAGTCGGTATATTCGAAACCACCGGGGTTGAAAACAGCCAAATCGAAAGACCAATGGTTAATCCTAGGACGGGTAACGTTGCCATATATGGGGCACCAACATTCCTTAACGAAGGAAAAAGACTAGGATTCCCATCTGAGGGGATTCCTTGGTTGATGGACTCTGGAAACGTCACCATTGGAATCAACCCTAAAGAATCACTAAGGAATGTAACTTTAGCCATGAATATTTCATGGGCAGTCAATTTTAAGACACTAAAACAAAAATTTGCCTTTTCATGTTTTAAGAGTCGAGAAAATTACAAAAGGTGACTTTAGTCCCTTTCAGTTTGAACAAGCTTAAAAGGACAAGTGATCGATGATCTTTTCAAATTTAAAGAGTCAGTAAAGATCAAAAAATGACTACTTAACATATTCTACGCATAAAGGGTGACCAGGTAATCATGAACTGCAATATACACCTTGGAGATTAAATGAAAGAGAAATGAACAAGGACTTAACGTACATGTAGGAAATATCCCTGAATATTTTGTTTGGTGTATCACGGTTACAGGGCGGCAGACTCGGCTTCCTATGGATAAATTATTGCAACCTATGAAGGTCTCCCTTTATATACTCGGCGGTACGGGGAGCACAAGTCTGTACTAGTGCTGTCTAATGCTATATGGCGAATGAAAGCTACTAGGTCTAACGACGCTAGAACACGTCTCTAGCCTAGACCTCTAAGTGTGTGCGTTAAGTTTCAATGCTTCCTTATATTGATTGAATAAATTTTATGGTTGATATTGACTTATGTCTTAGTTTCAAGGCCCAACCACAGTCATCGAAGAACTTCTATATGTAGCTATATGAGAAAAGAAATCTTTCAAGTTGATGTATGCTATCTGGTTAAGGGAAGAGTCTCAAACAATGACGCAACAAACAATAACACTACAAAGGAAAATTTTCCCAACTAGATGACTTTCACTATCCAAAAGTAATCTCAAACTCAAAGATGCGAATTATGCAATGTAATCCATAAAAATTTCTCTTTTTGAAAACTAGGAAATTGTAATCTATGCACAATGTCATTTTTCTTTTGTATGAATAAGAATGCACTCAATGAATTTTTTTATAAAATGAGAATCTACTTAATGCATGCTTTTAATGAAATAAAATGCACTCAATGCGAATTTTAGTTTTCAATCATTAAACAATGTAATCTAAGTTCAATGATAAATCTAAACATGACTTTTCAATGCAACTCAATAAGAAAACTTTGAGACGAAATCTAAATGAACACAAACTTCCTTAATGCAAAAAGGATGCAACCAAACATTAAGAATACAATCCTATTTTGAACACTTTGTAACAAAATTCCTTAAAAGGCTACAAGACATATGAGTTCAAGCACAAAGAGGACTTCCAAAGCATGGGTTCAAAACAAGGAATTCATTCCCTTTTACATCAAGCAATCATACAAAGAAGAATTTGCAGATGAACAATGAGCAATGTAATCTATTCTCATAAGCGAACAAGTGGACCAAATGAACTCGGACAGACACTTGAGACTTGATCACTCCATCAACCAAAAAGAAAAAGATAATAAACTAGAGATGGCTCACCAAGCAAGGATACTGATTCAATCAGTAGGGCGATGTCCTGCGAAGCATACAACCAGGAAATTGATGCATAATCCTAGAAAACCTAGGGCGGTAGGATGCACGTCCCACCAGAAAGGATTAAAAACAAAAAAACAAAAAAAAAAACAAAAACCAAGCCAACAAGCCAATCAAACCAACTAAAGTGAAGGGGAGAACATGTAAATCATATAGAGAAAAGGACTGGAAGGGCAAGACACACTGGTGAATGACTTAGGGGAAACCCTTAATTTTTCACACACACTGGAATTGGCATGACTTTAGGGGCTAAAACTAGCGCCAATCAGCGTGACTGTCAGACAAATAAACGCACCAATTCCTAAAAAGGAAAAAAACAAAGAGTTTCTCCTAACCAATACTAGACTCACCACTTCAAGCAAAAACTAAAAGATTGTAATTGATGAAAAACATAGGAACAAACATGGAAATGGTTGTTTGACTAAACTCGTCGAATGACTAAGACCTGAAAGAGTAACAAACTCAAAGGAACTCCCTAGCAGATTCACCAATTGTTTGAGCAGGTAAATCCCCTCTACGGATAGAGGTGATCCCTCTAGCCCTAGGGTGGGTCTAGAAACTATAGGAACATACTAACATACACCTTCCTAGATTGTAAATGAAATTCAGAGCAAGGAAGATTACCTACCTTATTCTGATGCTATGTTGTCATCTTCTGTCAAAGCTTCTTGATCCTTCGTTCTTCTCAAACTCGATAAATGTTGTTGCCAATGTTCAATTACCTGTACAAACAGTCAAGACACCATGACAAGAGTAAAACCACGAAAAACATAAAACAATGACAACCTATCTAACTGATCAAGGAATTCTAGAAATCTCATTATAAATGTAGACAAGAGTGGAAGATAAACATCAGTTAAATTTTATTATGATCAAGAGAAGGGGATTTTACAACCAAGCCTTGATGTTGAGGCCCTCTTTCGGAAAATTCGTATCCAAGCACGTTTGCAACACCCTCATACACAAAGTTCCAAGATCTCACTATGTTCCTAACACACAAAAACAATCACACTCTACTCTATTCTCCCGAAGTATAATTTCTTCTCCTCTCTAGTTAACTCTAACTAAGGTAGCAGAGGTGAAATAGGTCTCCTTATATAACAAAGGAGGAGGAGGATATGGGCCCTCAAATCATGGGAAAATATCTTATCCTTTGGAGTAGTTCCTATTTCTAGGGAACAAGAAGCCCAAAGGGGAATTCCTCGACCATATCCTCAAAACAAACTTCCAGCTCACCGCCTTGCGAAGCTTCTAGTCACAGAAGCTTCGTTTCTATTTTTAAAAATTTCCAAAAGAGGATCGACGCGGGTCTGACATTAAGATAGAGAAACGATCGACGTGGGTTTGAGTGAAAATCTCTGCGATCGGCCGGGTCAGACACTGAGACAAAGCGCCGACCTTGAAAACCAAGTTTATATAGGGATCATCCAGAAAAGTTGTAAAGGGAGATGAATTGGTAGACAAAGTGTGGATCAGGGGTATGTATTCCATGCTTGGAAAGTACACAAGGTTACTTTATGGGTCCTCCATGATCAAGGAACGGGGAGTACAGGGACAGTGACAAATTGCTATGTAACACTTACCATTATCGAAGCGTATAGTTGAAGCTCCTTTTGCCGGGAAAAGTGAATCACCTGCATTAAGGGTCCCACATCCATAAAAAACCTCCATAGTTATCAAGGATAGAACTCCAAATAACATTATTTGAAGGATATTAAAGCCTTTCTCATAGAGATATGATAATAATTTCAAGGAAATACAAAAATGACCAAGTAAATCATAGTGTAAAATTAACTTTAATACCACATGCATGGCTCTTCTGTGAACAAGTGTCTATAGCCTCGACAGGGATTCCTTTTAACCCAATTAAATTCTTGTATCCCATATATTAGATATATATTCAAAGTCATTTCAAAGCATTTAATTTTATTTAGAAATTTACTGAAGTTCGTTGTCCTGGCTTGGTAACCAACTAATTACAGTGCCATTCACAAAAGCTAATAAGAATGAACAAGTTGGCTCGTGATGAGACCTCTTGTATTCTAAATTTTCAATTGAAAGCCATTACCCTGGCTTGGGGACTAGTAGAGGTAATGTCATTCTCATTATGACCCATGATCATGGTAGGTAAACTCGTACTGATACCTCCTATCCCTCAATAAATCCTTTTTAAAATAAACTATGATTACCATTAACCTTAGATATGTTACTTAACAGGTGGGGAGGAAAATATACTCCTTAAGAGCATTGGATGGTGTGAAAAGTTTTAATGACTAATATTTAATGGTTGGTACTTCTACCCTAAAGACTCATTTTAAAGAACACATCTCAGATAATGACCAAAAGATTCCTTGATTCAATCATTCTATGGTTCTCATGAGAACTCATTAGGATTTTATATAAGTGGTCCACAATAGGAGTATTTTAATTAATAGCTTCGAAGAGAAACTTGCAAAGTTTTCTTGGATAATAGTATGTTAGAATTAATAGGCCATAAGTAGGTTTTTAACCTTATGAATTGAAAGTATTAAACATAAAAATAAAAATCCCCCTAATTTACCCAATGAAACATTTCAGCCAATATTCAAATCAACTTTATAAAATTTGAGGCAATAAGACTGAATTTATTCTAACAATTCTTACCATAAGAGTGCATAATGATAAAAATTTCAATAGTTGTGCCTTATAAATTATAGTTTCAAGAGTGTTTTTGTAACAATTTTATTTCAGATGGTATTTTTTATTTATTTTTCTTATACTACCCCACCCTGATTTAGAAAGAGGAATATCTCCTTCAACTGTAGGAGTACTTCCAATGTATCCATGTGAGTAACAGAATGCTAAATACACTCACACCAAGTTTTAAAGAATAAAATTCAACACGTACCAGAGTATGAGAACCTAGTTTCTTTATCTAATGTGGTACCAAGTGTTGTCGAATGATGAGGGAATGAGGTGTGCTAACGATTGTTTGAAACCATGATTCAATGGGATCCACATATTTATCATTCTCCAACTCATACAAATATTCCACAACTTGATAAACACTTTCTTGGAGACACAATAGATCAGGTGAAAAACAAAATCAAAACCCCTCAAATTCTAGGCAAAGATATTTTCCTTTCATATTGACAAGAATGGTTAAGGGAAATTCTAGGGTTTTTAGCTTCAACAATAATTTTAGAATAGGTTCCAATCAAGGATTTTTCCTCTAATGGTCTTTGAATTAGATCTTCCCAAGGTGAATATTCTATAGTAATAGGATATGTTTCCAAACTCACCCTTTCCCCCAACCTTGTAGATATATCATTTCGTTCAGTAGGGTCAACGAGAAGAACGAGTGTTTTAAATTGTTGTGCAACCTCCTTTTTTTTATTAGGGTTAGGTATACGGTTAGGGTTTAGATTTGGGTGTGGAATAGGGTTAGGTCTAGGGTTTGAATTAGAGTATGTATTAGATTTTGGAATATGGCTAGGGTATGGATTAAGATAAGTTATAGGATATGTATTGGGGTAAGGTTTAGGATATGGATTAGGATAAGGCTTCATAGGTAGTTAGGAAAATGGAGGAGGATGACTTGGTAGAGCATTGAGTGGAAATTCTAGTTTTTTTTATTGATTTTGCATGAAGTAATTCCTTAGGGAAGATGCTCCAAACCATTCTTGAGGCCATGGGGATATTTGACTCAAGGATTTGGTCCAGGGAGAGGGCCATTGTGGCTAAAAGGTAGGATTTTGATTCAGAGGAGGACTAAAATTTTTCCATGGAACTGTGGGATTATAAATTTTTCAAGGAAAACGTTGAGGATAATAAACTTTAGTCCATGTATTAAATGATTATAAGATTTTAGTTAGACTAGGTGGTCAATTTGATTGATTACTTATTTCATGAGTACCTTTAGTAATCTTGGAAGTGATGAGATATTGTCTTCCTCCTCTCAAATTTTGAAAACTTCCAGACCGTTAAGTGGACACTTTCCGAGGAAGTGCTTCTTTCTACATTTGGCACAAAATATCAACAATGGTTCTTCAATTTTATCCTGTTCTTCCTGCAAATCATCCATTTTTTAGATCAAATATTTAATAATATATCTTTATGTTAAAGAAAAATACTTATTTTTTTACTTATGATTTGATCGTTGGATGAGTTGTTTATCTCTGCAATGACATCAACACTCCTCACTGGAATATTCCTCAAAATACCATTTTTATGTTCAATAATAAGGATGGTATACTTTGTCATCACATGGATGAGTACATATGTGGGGTTCTTATAACACCCAAGAAATGAAAAACCTTAAAAATAATGTCGGAAAGAAACAAATTCAAAGAATCAATTCTAAGGAAGTAAAATTTGCAACAAAATTAGGTGAAGAGCAAACCAAACTGGAGCAGGTTACCAAGGTAAATTCCCTAAGCGTGTCCCCAACAATGACACAAAAATTGTGTGTGTAGTATGTTTTTGAATAATGCAGCAACATTTAATGTCAATCTGGGGTCCGTGGACTTTGGGTCACAACTCTGGTAATTCAAGGGAGAGACTCTAGCAACTTGCAAAACAAATCCCTAATTTACCTAGAAACTTCTAACACCTTCATATTCTTGCACTAGTTAATCCATTTTCTAATCCCGCACTCAAAAGAAATCTTTAGAAATGAAATCATAAACACTAATCTTGAAATCTACCAAAAATTGTAAGAAAACCATAGCTATTTGAAATTGAAAAATTAGCCCTAACTAATAACAATCATAGCACAAACTATAACTATGAGCATAAACCAAGTGAATGTAAATATCGTCTTGTAAACCTTAAACAATGCAACATCTTCTAATGCAAAATAATACTCTCCAATCAAAATAAAACCTCCATTCAAGTTCCCGCACTAAGTTCACTCAATCCAATGTGCGGTTTAAAGATTGAAATCCACTCCATTGTAAATGTAAACAAATTCTAAAAGGATAACACAAATATGCCTTTAAATATCATTAAATAAATTATCTATGGAAGAAACTTGTTGTGTGAAAGCCCAATCAATCTAAAAAATTACTGTGTGTTAAAACAAGAAGTAACCTCACTCAAATTGTGGGTGATCCAAAACCTTATCAAAATTTTCAATGAGAAGTTTCTCTTCAACCTTAGAGAATAAAAATCTATAATGATCCCATACTTGCAACAAAATAACTGGAAATGAAGGATTTTGTATTAGTACTGGAAACAAAATATCAAACAACAAATGATTCTTGTTTTTCTTAACAATGTGAGTTCCTGTTCTTAGTGTAAACCACGAGTGTAGGATCTCTTTAACCCAAAATGTATGCAAAACCAAGTTATCAAATAATTACCAAAGGAAATGAAATTAAAGAAATAAATACTTGTATCGGTAACACACCATTAATATATCAATGAACCCAATGATACTATGGAAAGTAATTACTTTGGATGATTGAAATCATTAGCATTTTAGCAGGCTCTATATTACATAAATGGAGGATATGTTTTTTTATTTCATAAACTAAATAAAAGATATCCAATGTATGTTTGATAATCTAAATCTAAACAATCGAAGTTTCTTAAGAATTTTTGATAAGGTACAAGAAATTATTTATGAAATCAAATACTTCATAAAATAGAGCATCAACACCATGTATCAAATTTGGGATCACACCATTAAAATATTTGCAAAATTTGAAAATAATCCTATACTCTCACTTCCAATAGTCCCAAATCTATCAGTCAAAATTCTCATAGAAACAATGGACAGATCTAGGAAGGAAAACACACTGTCAAACAGAATTAATCTTTGATCCATTAATCTACCAAAGAACCTTGATTTTGACACACCATTACCCAAAAAAATTAAACACACAAAGAAAGACAGATCTGAAAATCTACAAAAATACTACTGAGCTAGAGGGAGGTTGAGCTCGGTTGGTGGGTCCAACCAGACCATCTCACACCCTCATTTAAAGTTTTAACTCACAGAGAAAAAGAGATCATAGGATACACAAGAAATAAAGAGAATAACATGGCATCAAAAACCTTTTATTAAAATTGAATATATCTTTTACATCACAAGCCATATGCTCCAAGTCCAAACCAACAATTAAATTTAGAATAATATCCTCCTCCCCTCCACATGCCATGGATATGATTTTTATGAAGGTTACAAGAATATGTTTTTCTCTAACAACCCAATTTTTCAATTATGGAAAAATCTGCATTTTTAACAAATTGGCCTCAAAGAACCCTGCATATCTTCCTAACCATGGTGGATTTTAGAAAAAAATTCAATGGGAGGCTAATTTTCAATGTTTTCAACAAATACCTTTCTTTTGGTTTTTTAATTCAACTCCATTGCCTCATAAATCGTGCCCCATGTTGACTGTTTAGAAACTTTTACAATTCTAGGTTTTACCTAATTTTTTTATAAATATGGCTTAGAATCCTTGTGTATATCTCTAACCATTACGACTTTCTAGAAATGGTTTTTTTTTATTCAATGTAATACACTAGGAAAATACCCATATGCCTAGAGTTTTGAGATTTTCCTCTATCTGCATGAAAATTGAGTTCAAAGTTGGCAATTTTAAAACTGCACGAATTTTAAGCAGATTTGTTGATTTTGCTTCTAGAAACCCATACCTGTGACCTGAGTGCATTCCAGCTCGCGTGGAGGTGTTAAAACATTATTTTATACAAAAAACATATTTTTTTCCCTAAAGTGCATCCAACCTTCAATTTTTCATCGAGCCCCCAAATTAGTGCAGGCACAACACATAGTGCATGCAGGAACCCGAGACTGGTGCAGACATGACTAAAGAATTAGTCAATCATCATAAATGAAGGTAATTGTGTTTTTCCTTGAACAAATATTAAAAATTATCTTTGAAAAGTGTTATTGACGATCACGTGGTGACTTTAGATGAGGGAAACAATCATAATTTTTTCTTGGTGGAAGAATCTTACAAAATGTAGACAGGAATAAAGAAGTAAAGGATAAGTGAACCTCTGATTTTTAGATATGATCCAATATAATAGTGAACACATTTCAGCTATCATTTCCTCTAGGGAAACATCATATGATCGAGTGTTCTCCATATACTTCTATCCTGGTGCAGGATCCCTATAGAGTGTAAGAACTACATTAACATCATTTAATGAACATTAGTCCTGAGAAATGAATATAATGAAGGTATTATTTAAATAAAATTCAAACCAAATGTAAATATTCTCTAATTCATGAAGAGAATGTATAATTACATGATAAAGGTGCAAAAAATGGTAAAACAATTGAATAAGCAGTAAATCATATGGGGAAAAAGATGCATTAGATACAACAATTTTGGGGCCTGACATCCTCCCATGCTAATCACCTTGCATGTCCTCATGAAAGTTAATCATCTGCTATATTGATTCTCCCTTACAAAAAAAAAAATTTGAAACATAAATTTTCCTACACTCATAGTATTGCTCCTTCTATCCTACATAAACAAAGGTTTCTTTACTAGATATGGTTTCTCTGACAGAAAAATGTATGTTGGTCCATCTTTATTCATTAAGGCGGATCAAAAGAAAATATAATAACAAGCCTACCATGGGAATTCTTACAATGTCTTTATGGCAAGAATAGTTTTATCATGAAATATCCAACCATCAAAATCTCCACAAAGCATCTCAAGGTCAACCCTAATCAGTAGTTATTCAATTCAATATCCTCATAAAAGTGACATGATTTGAAACCCATGGTGTTAAAAAATGGATGGAAATAGGGAAAAGGAAATATGAAAAAACAATACCTTCCTAGGGATACCATGTTACCATTATCCAAGTCTATATTTGAAGCTCCTTTTTTTGGGAAAAGTGAATCACCTGCACTAAGGGTACCACATCCATGAAAACCTCCATATTTCTGAAAGATAGAACTCCAAAGCACATTCCTGGAAGGATATTGAAGCCATTCTCAAAGAGATATGATAATGATTTCAGGGAAAGAAAAAACTACCAAATAAATCATAGTGTAAAATTAACTTTAATACCACATTCATGGCCCTACTGCCAGCAGGCATCTATAGCCTTGATAGGGATTCCTTTTAACACAGTGAAATGCTCTTATCCCATCTATTAGATATATATTCAGAGTCATTTAAAAACATTAAAATTGATTTATAAATTAACTGAAGGGCATTTTCCTCGATTGGTAACCATATAATGACAATGCCATTTACGAGATCTAATAAGAATGAACAAGTTGTCTCATTATGAGACCTCCAATATTCCATATTTTCAATTGAAATCCATTACCCTTGCTTGGTGACTAGTAGCGGTAATTTCATTCTTGTTACGACCCATGATCATGGTAGGTAGGCCCATACTGAGACCTCCTATCCCTCAATTAATCCTTTTTAAAATAAACTTTTATTATGATTAACCTCAGATAGGTTACTTAATGGGTGGGGAGGAAAATATGATCCTTAATAGCATGGGATGGCATGGACAGTTTTTAATCACTAATATTTACTGGTTGGTCCTTCTACCCTAAAGACTCATTTTAAGGAATGCATCTTAGATAATGACCAAAAGATTCCCTAAGTCAATCATGTTATGGTTCTCATGAGAGCTCATTAGGGTTTTATAAGAGTGGTGCACCATACAAATATTTTCATCAATACCTTCAAAGAGACGCTTGAAAAGGTTTCTTGGATAAGAGTATGTTAGAATTAATATGACATAATTAGGTGTTTAAGCTTATGAATGGAAGTATTAAACACAACAATAACAATCCCCCTAACTGACCCAATGAATAATCTTAGCCAATAATAAAAGTCATTTTATAAAATGTGAGGAAATAAGGGTGAATTTCTTTTGACAAGTCCTACCATAAGAGAGTATAATGACAAAAATTTCAATAGTTGTGCCTTAGGAATTGCAGTTTCAAGAGTGTTGTTGTAACAATTTTATTTTAGATGGTGTTTTTTATACATTGTTCTTATACTACCCTACCCTAATTTAGAAAGAGGAATATTTCCTTTAAGTGTAGTACTTCCAATGTAGCCATGTGTGTGAAAAAATGATGAATACATTGATGAATACACTCACACTCAGTTTTAAAGAATAAACTTCAACACATACCAAAGTATGAGAAACCAATTTCTATATCTGATGTGGTACCAAGAGTTGTTGAATGATGAGGGAATGAGGTGTTCTAATGATTGTTTGAAATGAAGGTTCAATGGGATCCATATATTTATGATTATCCAAGTCATAAAAATCATCTAAAACTTAATAAACACTCTCTTGAAGGCATAAGGGATCAAGTGAAAAATAAAAGAAAACCCCTCAAGTTCTGGCTCAAATATTTTCTTCTTAGGTTGACAAGAATGGTTAAGTGAAATTCTAGGGTTTTGAGCTTCAAAAAAAGTTTTAGAATACGTTCCAATCAAGGATTTCTCCTCTAATGATCTTTAAAATATATCTTCCCCAGGTGAATGTTTTGTAGTGATATGAGATGTTTCCAAACTCACCCCTTCACCCAATATTGAATATATATTATTTCGTTAAGAAGGGGAATCAATGGGAAGAACATGTGTTTTAAGTTCTTGTGCAACCTCCTTATTTGGATTAGGGTTAGGTCTAGGGTTAGGGTTTAAATTAGGGTGTGAACTAGGGTTAGGCCTAGGGTTTGAATTAGATTATGTATTCGAGTATGGCTTAGGGCTAGGGTACGTATCAGGGTAAGGGTTAGGATATGAACTAGGGAATGGCTAGGATATGCATTAGGGTAAGGTTGAAAAGGTAGTTAGGACCATGGAGGGGGATGACTTGGAAATGCATTGAGTGGAAATTATGGTTTTTGTTGTTGATTTTTCATGAAAGAATACCCTAGGGAAGGGGCTCTAAACCATTCCTAAGCACATGGGGATATTTGACTCAAGGATGAGGTCCAGAGAGAGGGCCACTGCGACCAAAAGGTAGGATGTTCATTCGAAGGAGGACTAAAAGTTTTCCATACAACTCTAGGATTATAAATTTGTTGAGGAACTTGTTTAGGATAATAAACATTAGTCCAAGTATTAAATGGTGATGACTTTAGAGTTATACCTAGCAATTGATTTGATTCCTTACTTAATTTCTTGAGTACCTTTAGTAATATTTGTAGTGATGGGAAATTTTTTGTTGAGTGAACCTCCTTGCAAATATTGAAAACTTTCAAACCGCTAAATGGGAACTTTCCGATGAAGTGATTCTTTCTACAGTTGGCATAAAAAGTCAACAATGGTTCTTCAATTTTATCTTGTTCGTCTTACAAACTATCCAATGCTTAGATCAAATATTTAATAATATTACCTTTATGTTCAAGAAAAATACTAATTTTTTCACTTATGAGTTCATCATTGGATGATTTTTATATCTATGCAACAACATCAAAACTCCTCATTAGAATGTTCCTCAAAATACCATTTTTTTTTTATAAGCAGGCTAGTATATTTTTTCATCACAATGGATAAGTACATTGGGGGGGGGGGTTTGTTCTTACAACACCAAAGAAATGAAAAACCTTAAAAATAATGAAGGAAAGAAACAAATTCAAAGAATTAATTCTGAGGAAATAAAATTTGCAAGAAAAACTAGGTAAATAGCAAATCAAACTGGAGCAGGTTACCAAGGTCAAATCCCTAAGCACCTCCCCAGAAATGACACCAAAATGTTGGATGTAGTATATGTTTGAATAGTGGAACAAAATTTAATGTCAATCTGGGGTCCATGGAGTTCAAGGCAAAACACTGGTAATGCCAAAGAGAGACTCTAGAAACCTATAACACAAATCCCTAATTTACTAAGAAAATGCTCACGCCTTTAGATTCCTGCACTTGTTAATCCATTTTCTAATCCTGCACTTAAAATCAATCTTTAGAAATGAAATCATAAATACTAATCTTGCAATCCACCAACAATTGTAAGAAAATCCTAGTTATTTTAAATTGAAAAATTAAACCCTAACTAATAACAATCAAAGAACAAATTATTACTATGAGCATCAACCAAGTGAATGTAAAGGTTGTCATTTAAACCTTAAAAAATCCAAGCTCTGCTAATGTAAAACAAGACTCTCCACTCAAAATAAAACGACCATTCAAGTTCATGCACTAAGTTCACTCTCAATTTAAAGATTGAAGTCCACTCCACTCTAAATGTAAACAGAAGCTAAAAGGATAACAAAATTTTTCATTTAAATATAATGAAATAAATGATCTATGGAAGCAACTTGTTGTGTCCAAGCCCAATCAATCTAAATACAATTACTATGTGTTCAAATAAGAATTAATGTTACTTAAATTGCGGTTAATCCAAAACCTTAACACAATTTTCAATGAGAAGTTTCTCTTCAACCTTAGAGAATAAAATTCGATAATGCTCCCATACTTACAAGAAAATAAACGAAAATCAAGGATTTTGTATTAATATTGGAAACAAAGTATCAAACAATAAATGAGTCCCAGTTTTCTTTCCAATGCGAGTTACTGAACTCAGTGTAAACCACGAGTGTAGGATCTCTTTAACCCTAGATTTGACTACACAATCAGGTTATAAACTAATGACCAAAGGTAATGAAATTAAAGAAATAAAGACTCGTATTGGAAAGCAACAACTTTGGATGATTGGAATCATTAGCAATTGGAGTGTAAAAACTCTAGTAAACTTGAATAAGTATATATTATTATTAATAAAGGATGAGATGATTACAAGTGAGGATCACCAAGGCTTTAAATACGGCCTTATGGTGTCCCTTGGCGAAGAGGCATGATCGTTGACCATGCCCTTTCACTTAATAAACCTAAGATAAATATACTTAACTAATAGTTAATAAAATATACATTACATTTCCCCTCTCTTAAATATGCTTTGTCCTCAAAGCATACATAATTATGGACAACGTTGATGAACGCTTGGGTTTCTCGAGCAGCGGGCTCTTGCTTCCCACATTTTAAAAATATCGTGGAGCATCTTCTCGAGTTCAATCTTTTGGTGACGTGTATAGCAACAAGATTTGATATTGATAGGGTCAGATCCTATTCCTGGTATAGCTGGTGATTCTTCATTGTTCCTTTTTATATTTAGAGGTAAGTTACCAACAATTATCGTCTGATGTAACTTCTCATCATCAAATGCTTCCTTCTTAACAACCGTATCTGCTTCATCATTGAAGGCCTCAACAACTTCTGGTACTGTATCAGTGGCTTCGAATGTGTTTGTCTATTCACATTTTTCTTTCAAATCCAGGGATGAAACATTTTGTTGTTTATAAGCATCTGTATTTTCATGGTTTCTTTCATTTTCAACGACTATGTCTGTTGTTGCATTTGTGATAGCTGTCACGTTGAATTCTTTATGTGGCCCCTTCACTAACATTGTTTTTTTTTTTTCTGCCATTTGATTTTTGTTTATATAAAAGTTCGCACTAACTTCTGTTGCTGCATTACTAGCTTTATTAGTGGATTGAGTTGCATTTTCTTCTCTTGGTTTCTCAACTCTATAATTTTCATGGTTGATTTCAAACTCTCTACTTATAGGTAGTTCAACGCTATAGTTTTCATGTGAGCTGATTTCCAATTCAACCTCATTTAATTGCTCTTTTTCAAACATGTTATATTCATGATTATGATCTGAATTAGCTGCATTGTTCAGTTGATTATGTTCAACATTCGGGAATATTGGTTCTTGTGTCTGAACTATCTTATCTATCTTATCATTTAACTTATCGAACAGTTTTGTCATCTTTTTCATTGCTTCGCTATGATTTTTTGTGGCCTCGTGATGATTTAGCCACATTTGTCTTTCTATTCGATTTGTCGTATCATGAACCTTTTTTATATTGTTGGAGTTTCCTACAACTGTGCCTTCGAGACCGACTAATCTGGGAAAAAACCCATTTGCCCATATTTTTTAGATTTTCCTCCATCTGCATGAAAATCGATGTCAAAGTTGGAAGTTTGAAAATTGTGTTAATTTTAAGCATATTTGTTGATTTTCCTTCTAGAAACCTATATTTGAAGCCTGGGTGCATTATGACTCATGTGTAGGTGTTAAAACGTTATTTTAGACATAAATTTTCTTCATTTTTTCCTGAAATTGCATCAGACGTTCAATGCTTTATCGAGCCCCCAAATCAATGCACACACAACACTTAGTGCAGGCAGGAACCCAAGACTAGTGCAGAAAAAACCAAATACTTAGTGAATCACAATCAATGAAAAGAAATGTGTTTACCTTTAACAAGGTCTTCAAAATTATCTTTGACAAGTGTAATTGGCGATCGTGTGGTGACTTTACATGAGGGTAGCATGCATAATTTCTTCTTGGTGTAGGAATCTTACAGAGTGCATGCAGGAATAGAGAAGTAAAGGATAATTTCACCTCTGACTGTTAGATAGGCTCCAATATAATCTTGAACAAATTTCATCTGTCATTTTCCTCCATGGAAAGCTCAGAGGATCGAATGGTCCCCATATACTTCTATTCTGATGTGGGATCTCTATAGAGTGCAGGAACTGCATTAACAACATTTAATGAACATTAGTTCTCAGAAATGCATATAACAAAGTTATTCTCTAAATAAAATGCAAACCAAATGTAAATATTCACTATTTCATCAAGAGAATTTATAAGTACACGATAAAAGTTAAAATACTAGTAGAAAATGGGAATAAGTAGGGAATCATATGGGCAAAAATATGCATTAGATACAACAATTATGGGGCTTGACATCCCCCCATGTTGATCACCTTGCATGTCCTCATGCAAGAAAATCAATTTCTATATTGATGTTCCCTTGCAAAAAGACCAAAATTTAAGCATAAATGTTACTGCACTCATAATCGTGTTCTTGCTATCTTGCATAAACAAAGGCTTCTTTACTAGATTTGGTTGTTCTGAGAGAAAAATGGTTGTTGGTCCATGTTTATTCATGAAGACTAATCAAAATAAAATATAATTCAATGGCTACCATGGGAATTCTTGCAATGTTTTTATGACAAGAATAGCGTTATCATGAAATATCCAAGCATCAAAATATCTACAAAACATCTTAGGAGAAACCCTAATCAGTAGTTCTTCACCTCAATATAGTCATAAAATTGGCATAATTTGAAATCCATGGTGTTAAAAACGAATGGAAATAGGGAAAAGGAAATATGACAAAACAATACATTTCCAGGATGACCAACTTACCATTATCCAAGCATATAGTTGAAGCTCCTTTTGTCAGGAAAAGTGAATCACTTGCACTAAGGATCCCACATCCATGAAAGCCTCCATATTTGTGAAATATATAACTCCAAAGCACATTACTGGAAGGATCTTGAAGCCGTTTTCAGAGAGATATGATAATGATTTCAAGGAAAGAAAAAAATGACCAATTAAATCATAGTGTAAAATAAACTTAAATACCATAGGCATGGCCCTGCTACTAGCAGGAATCTATAACCTCAAGAGGGATTCCTTTTAACCTAATGAATTCATGTATCCCATCTATTAGTATATATTCATATTCATTTAAAAGAATTTAATTTTCTTTAGAAATTAATTGAAGGTCTTTGTCTTGGCTTGATAACCAACTAATGATAGTGTCACTCATGAGAGATAATAAGAATGAAAAATTTGGCTCATGATGAGACCTCTTCTATTCCAATTTTTCAACTGAAAGCCATTACCCTAGCTTGGTGACTAGTAGTGGTAATGCCATTCTCGTTAGGACTCATTATCATTGTAGGTCAGCTCGTATTGATACCTCCTATCCCTCAATTAATACTTTTAAAAATAAACTCTGATTATGATTAACCTTAGATATGTTACTTAATAGGTGGGAAGGAAAATCTGCTCCTTAAGAGAATTGGTTGGCATGAAAAATTTTTAATGACCAATATTTACTGGTTGGTCCTTCTACCCTAAAGACTCATTTTAAATAAGGCATCTTGGATAATGACCAAATTATTTATCGATTCAATCCTGCTATGGTTATCATGAGAGATAGTTATGGTTTTATAGGAGTGGTCCACCAAAGGAGGATTTTCATCAATACCTTCAAAGATAAACTTGAAAAGGTTTCTTGGATAACAATCTATTAGAATGAATAGGACAGAAGTAGGTTTTTAAGCTTGTGAATAGAAAGTATTAAACATAACAATAACAATACCCCTAACTAACCCAGTGAATAATATTAGCCAATAATCAAAGTCACTTTATAAAATTTGAAGCAATACGAGTGAGTTGCTTCTAAAAAGTCTTATGATAAGAGTGAATAATGAAAAAAATTTCAATAGTTGTGCCTTGGGAATTGCAGTTTCAAGAGTGTTGTAAAAAAATTATTTCAGGTTGTATTTTTTATTTATTGTTCTTATACTAGCCTACCCTAATTTAGAAATAGGAATATCTCCTTCAACTATAGGAGTACTTCCAATGTAGCCATGTGCATAGCATAAGTGCTAAATACAATCACACTTAGTTTTAAACAATAAACCTCAACACATACCAGAGTACGAGAAACCAATTGCTTTATGTGAAGTGGTACCAAGAGTTGTCGAATGATGAGGGAATTAGGTGTAATAACGATTGTTTGAACCCAAGATTCAATGGGATCCACATATTATGATTCTTTAACTCATACAAATCTTCCACAAGTTGATAAACACTCCCTTGGAAGCATAATGGATCAAGGGAAATACAAAAGAGAAACCCCTCAAGTTCAGTCTCAAATATTTTCTTTTCATATTGACAAGAATGGTTAAGGGAAATTCTAGGGTTTTGAGCTTCAACAATACTTTTATAATAGGTTCCAATCAATTATTTCTCCTCTAATGGTCTTTAAATTAGATCTTCCCGAGGTGAATGTTTTGTAGTGATAGGAGATGTTTCCAAACTCCTCCCTTCCCCCAACCTTGAAGATATATCACTTCGTTCAGTAGGGGAATCAATGGGAAGAATAAGTGTTTTAATCGTTATGCAATCTCCTTGTTTGGATTAGGTTTATGTCTAGGGTTACGGCTTATATTAGGTTGTGGACTAGGGTTAGGTTCAGTGTTCGAATAAGAGTATGGATTAGATTTTGTATTAGGGCTATGGTATGATTAGGATAAGGGCTAGGATATGTATTGGGGAAAGGGCTAGGATATGGATTAGGATAACTGTTGGAACAGGTTCACCCACAAGCTGCGAAACTGGTCCCTTTTGGATATTTTTTATTAGATTTAATCTAGCACAGGGTTTTTGGGGCGGGTGAAAGCCTCGAAAGAATTGTAATGGGTAATAGGGTAAACCAGGGGTCTAAAAACCACGGTTTGCGGACCATAGGAAAGTCTAGGCTATATTTCTATAAATAGAGGGACATTTTGTATTGTAGAGGATAGGAATGATGAGCTATTGACGTGAATTGTGGTTTAAGCTATCTGTTTGGGTTTTGGGGAAAGGACTCCTACTGGTTGTGTGCGGACCCTACTGCTGTGTGGGAAAGTTGGGAAGGGAATTGTAAGGAAGGATTGATGAATGAATGAATAAAAAAAGACTGATAGAGAACTGAATCTGTGATTACTTTTGTGCGAATCATTGGTAATTTCTGCATTGTGTATTTTTTGTGTTTAAGCTGCGAAGATCTGTGTAAGTGTGTTTCGATATCTAGATTGGTTCTGTTCTATTCTATTCTGTTTATGTAATGTTGTGTTTCTATCATAAATGCATATAATTATAGATCTGGCGCCTGTGGATGCAAATAGAGACCTAATTAAACCTACGCAGAGTGAATTAATCTGGGAACTATAGGGCTTAGCGGAGCTCTGCTTGCCTTACCTATCCTTCCTCAAGGTGCGGAAACCTGGTTCCATCACCCACCCATACTACTTCGAGTGAGACTTTGACTTGCACAAGCAGGTCACTAGTAAAAGGGCCAGTAGTATAGGGGTTTCTTGGAAAACCTTATGCTCTGAACCTGGGTCAGGACCCCTCAAGCCAAAAAATGGTTCCGTTTTCGGGACCGGAAGAAGTCTGAGAAAGGGATCGGGTAATGACAAGAGAATATTGAAAGCCTGAAAGAAAGGAAATCGAAGACTGGTTCGAAAGGAAGATCCAGGAATTCAGAGTAAAAGAAAATCACAGTGAGAAGTTAATAGCAGAAAGGTGGAAAAATAGGTACATCCTTACGGAGAGCTACGAAATATTTTTTGTGACATTTGCGATCGAGCTCCAGGAGTGGCTGGCCAGACTTGTAGAATTCCAGAAGCGCTGGAAGGATGAGCAAATCACTCAGTGGAATTCGGTGCTTATTCAGCAGCTGGAGAAGACTGATAATACTATCACACGCACGGTCGATCACTGAGTGGACAGTGTACTAGGAATATTTGTGATAGAATTTGCCATCGATCAGTTTGTCTCATACTCTGAGGCTGAATGATGATTCTTTAAAGGGTTCTGGGGCAAATTTTTGAGGACATTACCATTACTGATTAAGATATTACTGTGTGAAAATAACATTATGTGTAGCCATACTGACTGAATGACCCTAGATTTGGATGGAAGCGCGACGCGCAGTGGTAAATACTATCAAACCAACCTTGACGGGGGAAGATCCACCTATAATCGGTTGCAAGAACCAGCTGTGCAAGATCCCCCGGCTACACCGCCACCTAGGCAGCACAAAGGTAAGAACTCTCCCATACCATGAACCCGGTCGGGCAGCAATATAGCTGCACACCTGAGGCTACCTACTTTCAAGGGGGTAGGGGATGAAGTTATGGACTGCTTTTGGTTTGTTGCAGACTCCATATAGACTGTGAAAAATGTGGCAAATAATACGGTAAATAGGGAACAGCTGTCATTGGCATTCGACGATAGGGCCCTGGACTAGTATATGCGATACATTGCCCAGAATGGGAGCTCATCCATTCAGGATATCAAGGATGCTCTGAAGCAATAGTTCTAAAAGCTGAAATCTTATTCCCAGCTGGTAGCGAAAGTAAAGGACTTCAAACAAGGTGCGTCTGAATCAGTATGGGAGGCTAATCAGCGATTGAAGAAGGAAATCAGGGAAAGAGGATTCGAATATGATGATAGACAACATATGAAATGGTTCATCGTTATGTTGTTACCTCACCTGCGCACGCCAATGAGTCATCAGACCTTTGAGTCAAAGGAGAAAGTTGTGAAGGTCGCTATGAAATTAGAGCTGCACCCCATGAGGATACGTCGGTAGGGGTACAAAAAATCCAGGAATAGCTTGGGGATATGCATATGGAAATATAGAACCTACGAAAGGATCAAGGAAAGGATGGCTGCACAGACCTATGGTGCATATGATGTCGGGTGTCTGGCCATACGAAGGACCAGTGCCCTCTATTGGCGGATTACATGCAAGTAGGAGGACCTAGTCTGGTGCGACCAGGAGAAAATAGGGAACCCATCCTGTCAGGACCAAGATCGAGCAGACCAGCGCTGTGGTGTGACGGCTATCGTGTAGCAAGGCTGCATGATATGAACAATTTCCCTCGGCTAGGTGCGTATGTCCCGGAACTGAAGCAGCAATGGTGCAAATTCTACCGGTCGATGGGACATGATGAGCAGAATTGTCATACCTATGACTTGATGATAGATCGTGGGAACTTGTATAGGGTACAATCAAACCCTGCATCACCTGCGAACTTCGGAAGGTCTCCAGCTTGGGGTAGAGGAGGTCGGGGAGGAAGTGCAGGACGAGGACAGGGGCAGCTAATCTGTTATGACTGCGGAGAAATGGGACACTTTGCCAAAGAATTCCCAAATCCCACCAGGCCATCGTGCAAGTATTGTAGGCAGCTGGACCATGTGGTGGAGGAATGCCCAATTTTAATATCCAAGATGCAGGAAAAGCAACCCACCCCTACGTAGAATGTGCAACGAGTTAAAACTGAACTAAGGAATGCATATCTGAGCATAAAGGTCATGACACGCAGTAGGATGGTCACCCAAAGAGCAAAGGAGGAGCTTGCACCCCAGGAATAAGTGAGCCTTAAAGGACAAGAGCCACTGGTAGCCCCTACGCAGCTGCCAATGCACCTCAAGATAGAGGAAGGGATTGAGCCCTTTCTGCAGGCATGTCTAAAGCTGCTATGAAACCCGCAGGCCATAGGAAACCTCCAAGCACTACTAAATACCTGCGTAGCTAGGCCCAATTTGATTCCTGGGACCAAGGATGTACACAAACTATACAGCTATAAGAAACGCACCGGAAAAGAAATGCAGTTGGCTGCGCAGAATGGTGACTACGAGATGGATCAGGTTATTTAGATCTTGGATCAGATGCAAATGTATTACCAAATCAGACATGGCAATGGATAGGAGAACCTAAATTAGAATGGTCTACCATCCAACTACGAATGGAAAATCAAAAAAAAGATCATTCCTTTGGGTAGGCTACCAAAATTCATGGTTGATATCGCAGGGGTAAGGGTCCTAGCTAACTTCGAAGTAATAGAAATTGTGGAAGATGTTGATCCCTACCCTGCGCTCCTAGGGCTGGAATGGGCTATAGACATGGGGGGTGTCATCAATCTCAAAAATCACAGCATGGTGTTTGAGAAAAATGGAACGCGCGTAATAGTACCACTCGACCCAGCAGAAGGTGCACGGTATACCGAGCCAGCCTATGAAGAGGAGGAAATAGATCACATCTACAAGTTGACTGCACAAGATGAATATCGATTTAACCACACAGATGAGGGAGTGCTCTGCTAGGAAAAGGACAGTGAGTGCTTCTCCGACTCTGATGAGGAATTGGAAAATTGGCAAGGACGATTGCATGAGGTGTCAGTGCTGCAATGTCTTCGGACCACCAGGAACTTCTGCCACATTTCTACTAAGGTAAGATTCCTACCCTACCATGATAATGCAGGTAATACCATGACGTTGGTTGAAGCCCAAATTCCCAAGGAATGCAGGCTAGGGACACTGCCACTAACCTTGAATGAAGCACCTATGCATCGGGGGGGGTACGCAAGAGAAGTACCGAGGAAGGATGATCTTGTGCTTAAGGACCCTAGCTGGCAGACGGGCCTCGAGTTCAGTAGACCCATGCATATACTTGCTAACTTACGACACTGAAGGGTATGATAGAGCCCCGCCCTAATAGGCTCCCCTGGTTATCAATGACCCAGGACTGTGTTCGACTATGGAGGTACACAAACCCATGCACATCTGGGGAAATTGGCGAACACTTCAAATTACAAATGGTACGTGGACACTAGACGTAGCTCTTCAATGCAAGAACATCCCATATAAAGTTGAGGCACTCCAATCAAGAAGATTGGTGGCCAGGTTACTCAGCTAGTACCTGAACCCCGTTACAAAACACCTGGTGCCAACCCTACTTTGGGATTTCCGGACGGCACGCAGGCGTCATCCAAGGTCTGACGGTTCATGGGAGAGTCCTCAAGTATGGCTAATGGCTGTTAGCCTATCCCACACTGATAGGGAAGGAACCTTGTCATTATGAAAAAGGGGTGGCAGGCCTTCAATGCGGCCATTTATGGTAAGTCGAATTCGAATGAACGATGTTCAGTTCCGCATGCAAGCTACTCCACCATTAAATAGCTTCGGATGATGTACAGAGAGTAGGATAACTTCGCAATAGGCTACTTATTGTCTCGACACCATGCCCCTGTTATCCGATGACTGGCTCACTTGGATCGTTGACATCTCCTGGGACACAGGTCTTTTTGTTGCTATGGCAGATCCTACCCTGCCAGATGTTTCGGTTCCTGGCTATTCAGCACCTACAGACATCATTTTGAGGGGACATGGGAATGCTAAGTTAAATCAACTAATTGAGCATTGGTCCCCTGTGGAAGGAATTTCATGTGTATCCTGCACGGAGCAGAAACCTCACTGCGCGACGGGAGGTCTTGCCCTTCGCACCTTAAGGAAGACTGCGGGACCCAGCCGGATGGCCTCGGAAGATACCATAGAAGAAGGTATGCTATCCCCCACCTGCAGTGTCACAATCAGGTCAAGACTAACTCTACGCCGGGAAGGAAAGATGCACTATAGGGATATGTTGCGAATCCTCCGCAAGTTCAGAGTACCGCCCAGCAGAAGCCACGTCTGTTCACTACCCCGCACTGCCCTAGCTCACGATCCTGCTCCAACCACTATGGACATTCAAATTTATTTGGTGCAGCTATCCCACGTGGCACTACAGGGATTATACAATGAGGTGTTGCAAGAGGTCCGTCACCGAGACTGGATTACGCGACAGCAAGGTAAAATACCTCCGTAAGTACGAGCACAGCGGGTTGCATTGGTCACAGATGCAACCAATGTTATTCAAGAGCAGCTTACTCAGGGCACGCAGTTGGTCGAAGTAGTTACACAACTCTGGACAACAATCTGGCACCATTCTATGCTTCAGCATATCCAGAAGGAATTACAGCAGGCGAAAGTTACTCTTGATCAGGTCAGAGCTTCCTCCCCCTCCAACGTCTCCGCGCTGCGTCTAGCCATCATGGACACAATTGAGAACCTTCACCGTACCAAGCATGTCGTCTGCAAATGGTTGAAACCTTGGGCCGAAGCCACACTCTAGCTCTCCCATGATGCTCAGTCTGCCATTGCGTGTCTCCATCGGCTGTTAGAACGGATTACCGTAGCTCCAGATGGCCCTGCCTCCCTGACACTTGTCAACGTTGCATAGTGAGTTGCGGCCCAGAGTCAGGAAGTGCTCCCTCCGCTCGTTCACACCCTTGCTACCTTGCGGGCACAAATCAAGGCTGCACCACCGCAGTGACTCGGGACGAGTCACAAGATTGTGTTGGGGGACTCTTGGAACAGGGTCTCCCACAAGTTGCGAAACTGGTCCATTTTGGATATTTTTTATTAGATTTAATCTAGCGTAGGGGTTTTGGGGTAGGTCAAAGCCCCGAAAGCATTGTAATGGGTAAAAGGGTAAACCAGGGGTCCGAAAACCACAGTTTGCGGACCATAGGAAAGTATAGGCTAGATTTCTATAAATAGAGGGACATTTTGTATTGTAGAGGATAGGAATGATGAGCTATTGATGCGAATTGTGGTTTAAGCTATCTGTTTGGGTTTTGAGGAAAGGACTCCTGCTGGTTATGTGCGTGGAGATCCAAGTCCAGCTGTGTGTGGACCCTGCTGCTGTGTGCGCAGATTGGGAAGGGAATTGTAAGGAAGGATTGATGAATTAATTAATAAAGAAAGGCTAATAGAGAACTGAATCTGTGAATACTTTTGTGCGAGTCATTGGTAATTGTTGCACTGTGTATTTTCTGTGTTTAAGTTGTGAAGATCTTTCTAATTGTATTTCGATCTCTGAATTGGTTCTGTTCTATTATGTTCTGTTTAAGTAATATTGTGTTGCTATCATAAAGGCATATAATTATAGATATAGCACACGTGGATGTGAATAGATACCTAATTAAACCTACGCAGAGCGAAGTAATCTAGGAACTACAGGGCTTAGCGCAGCTCTGCTTGCCTTACCTATCCTTTCTTAGGGTGCGGAAACCTGGTTCCAGCACCCACCCATACTACTCCGGGTGAGACTTTGCCCTACGCAAGCAGGTCACTGCCGAAAGGGAAAATAGTATAGGGGTTTGTTGCAAACCTTGCACTCCAAACCTAGGTCAGGACCCCTCTAGCCAACAATAAGTTTGCACAGGTATTTAAGACCATGGAGGAGGATGACTTGGCAGTGCATCGAGTGGAAATTATTTTTTTTTGTTGATTTTGCATGAAATTTTCCCTAGGGAAGGGGCTCCAAACCATTCTTGAGGCCCTGGGGATATTTGAGTCGAGGATGAGGTCCAGGAAGAGGGCCACTGCAGCCAAAAGCTAAGATATTCATTCATAGGAGGACTAAAATGTTTCCATGGAACCGTAGGATTATAAATTTTCTAAGGAAACTATTGAGGATAGTAAACATTAGTGCAAGTATCAAATGATGATGATTTTTGAGTTATACCTGGCGGTTGATTCAATTCCGTACTTGATTTCCTAAGTACCTTTAGTATTCTTGGCAGTGATGGGAAATTTTATGTTGAATGAAAATCCTCACAAAATTTTCAAACTTTCAAACCGCTAAGTGGGCACTTTCTAAGGAAGTGCTTTATTCTACAGTTGGCAGAAAAGATCAATAGTGGTTATTCAATTTTATCATGTTCTTCCTGCAAATCATCCAAATTTGAGATCAAATATTTAGTAATATTATCTTTATGTTCAAACAAAATAATAAGTTTTCCACTTATGATTTCATCATTGGATTATTTGTATATCTCCGCAACAACATCAAAACTCCTCATTGGAATATTCCTCAAAATACCATTTTTTTGTTCAATAAGTAGGCTGGTATATTTTGTCATCACATGGATGAGCACATAGGGGGGTTATGACAACACCTACAAAATTAAAAAAAAATAAAAAGAATGAAATAAAGAAACAAATTCAAAGAATCAATTCTAAGGAGATAAAATTTGCAAGAAAAAATAGGTAAAGAGAAAACCATACTGGAGCAGGTTACTAAGGTGAATCCCCTAAGAGCACCCCTAACAATGATGCTAAAATTTTGGGTGTAGTATATTTTTGAATAATGGACCAACATTTAATGTCAATCCGGGTTACATGGACTTTGAGGCACAACACTAGTAATGCCAGAGAGAAACTATAGCAACCTGCAAATCAAATCCCTGATTTACATAGAAACTACTCACACCTTGACATTCATGCACTAGTTAATCCCTTTTCTAATCCTGCGCTCAAAATAAATATTTAGAAATGAAATCATAAACATTAATATTGAAATCTACCAACAATTTTAAGGAAACCCTAGTTATTTGAAATTCAGGAAGTAAACCCTAACTAATCACAATCGAAGAATAATATCTAATTATGAGCATCAACCAAGTGAATGTAAACACTATCTTGGAAACCTTAAATAATCCAAGCTATGCTAATGCAAAACATGACATTCCTCTCAAAATAAAACCTCCATTCAAGTTCCTACAATCTAATGTAAACAAAATCTAAAACGATAACAAAAATATGCATATCATCAAATAAATTGTCTATGGAAAAAACTTGTGGTTTGCATACCCAATAAATCTAAAAAATATTATTGTGTGTTTAAACAATAATTAACCTTCCACAAATTGTATTTAATCTAAAAACTTAACATAATTTCCAATGAGACGTTTCTCTTCAACCTTAGAGAATAAAATTCTATATTGATCCCATACTTGCAAGAAAATAACTGAAAATCAAGGATTATGTATTAATACTGGAAAGATAGTATCAAACAACATATGAGTCTAAGTTTGTTTTCCAATGTGAGTTCCTCCACTTAGTGTAAACAACGAGTGTAGGATATCTTTAACCCTAGATCACTACAAAATCAAGTTATCAAATAATGACCAAAGGAAATTAAATTAAATAAATAAAGAATCGAATTGATAATACCATGTTGTTATATCAATGAACCCAATGATACTCTGGAAGGTAACGAATTTGGATGATTGGAACCATTAGGAATACGGAAGGCTATATATTAAATAAATAGAGGATATGTTTTTTTTTCTCATAAACTAGATAAAGAAGCTCCGTTGTATGTTTGATAATCCAAATTTGAACAATCCTAGTTCCTTACGAATTGTTGATAAGGTACAAGAAATGTTCTATGAAATCAAATACCTCATAAAACAGAGCATCAACACCATGTATCAAATATGGGATCACACCATTAAATATATGCAAATTTTGAAAATAATCATATACTATCACTTCAAATAATCCAAAATCTATCCGTCAAATTTCTCATAAAATCAATGGGCAATTATAGGAAGGAAAATATATTCTTAAAAAGAACTAATATTTGATACATTAATCCACCAAAGAACCTCGCTTTTGAGACACCATTTCCCCCAAAACATAAACACACAAAGAAAGACAAATATGAAAATCTACAACAATTCTATTGAGCTAGATGGATGTTAAGCTAATATGGTGGGCCCTACCAAACCAGCTAACACTCTCATTTAAATTTTTAACTCACTGATCAGAAATGATCATATGATACACAAGAAATAAAGAGAAGAACTTGGCATCGACGGTCTTTTATGAAAATTGAATCAATATTTTACATCCCAAGCCATATGCTCCAAGTCCAAACCAGCAATTGAATTTATAATAACATCCCCTCCTGTCTACATGCCATGGCTAGGATTTTTATAAAGGTTACAAGACAAATTTTGGCTCTAACCCCCCAATTTTTCAATTCTGAAAAATTATGCATTTTTAGCAGATGGGCATCAATGAACCCTGCACATATTCTTAACTGTGGCAAACTTTTAGAAAAATTTCAAGGGGAGCCTAATTGTCCATGTTTTCAACAAATTGCTCTCTTTTAATTTCCTAATTCAACTCCATTGCCTCATAAATCATGCCCCCAGTTGATTGTTTAGATTATTTTACAACTTTGGGTCTTACCTGGTTATTTTATACATCTACTTTAAATATCCTTGTGTATCTCTCTAACCATTGCGAATTTTTGGAAATGGTTTGGGTTATAGTCAGCTTACTATACTGGGAAAAAATCCATATGCCCGAATCCTTTAGATTCACCGCCATTTGCATGAAAATCGAGGTCAAAGTTGGTAGTTTGAAAAATGTGCGAATTTTAAGTAGATTTGTTGATTTTGGTTCTAGAAACCCATACATATGACCTGGGTGCATTATGACTCATGTGGAGGTATTAAAACGTTATTTTAGACAAAAACCATCTTTGTATTTTCCCAAAAGTGCATGTAACACTTCAATTTTTCATCGAGTCCCCAAATCAGTGCAGGCACAACACTTAGTGCAGGCAGGAACCCAAGATTTGTGTAGGGAGAACAAAGAATTAGTGGATTTCCATCAATGAAGGGAAATGTGTTTTCCCTTGACTAAATATTCAAAATTATCTTTGACAAGTATAATTTACAATCATGTGGCGATCTGAAAGGAATGTATTAGTTTGTTGTGCTAAGTGTCCTTTCAGTAATAAAAACATGTACAGTTTGTCTCCATTTGTTTTCTTAAGGAATGAGTTTTTTAAACATCAAACATAGATGAATTTTTGAGTTATAAGCATGAAAATAAGCCTAAATAACACTATGTAGTAGTGTATAATAGAGAAATAACATCACACATAAGTTTTACACAGTAGGCATGATGAAGCAGTTCACCCCTCCTAGGCTACATCTACTAGTCCAGCTCCCAATGGCATGTCCCTATTTGTCATTATGCTCAAAATTGAAAATACATGTGTTTATAAGCCTCTAATGGCTATTTTCTTTGCACCAGTGGCTCCATAATTCTCAAATTAGTCTAGGTAGACTCTTGTTTCACCCAAATTGGTCGAAAATTGACCTCTCGAAGTGTTTTTCCCAATATCAGCTAGAAACACTCCACTAAAAGTGAAGAACTATACATAACTGGAGTTAATTTTGGTTAAAACCCCCAAATTTAGGGTGCCTCCACAAATCCCACCAGAATAGACCATTTGATTTAAATTCAAGTGGTTAGGGCAAGGTAGTCACATGCCGACCCCCCGCCTTAAACTCTGCGGTTTAAAGTTTTGAAACTCCGCATTGGAGCGAAACTCGGAGTCAACATAGTTCTATTTTAACATTTTCCGAAACTGTCGCATTATGTTGTTACCTCCTACCACCGAAGGTTACGGTATAGAAAACCATCACGTTGCAGTTTTATGTCACCGTGTGACATGTGACAATGCCCCCAGGCACCGGAATAGTGGTTTGTAGCTGCCGGTTACAGTTAGTTGTCACAGTTTTTTTAAATGTCATGTGACCATAACTTTGGGGTCGCCAGTAGGTTGGGACTGCTAGCGGTCCCCCCCCCCCTTTGAATTTCAAAACATTACAGTTTAAATTAAAGTGGCAGCACTATGGAGTTAAGAAACAATGTATAGTGGAGACGACGAAGGGCTTTGTTGGCGTGCAGGAGGTCATGAGGTCGAATCCTCGGTCCTCACATAATTTTACATAAAACTCTTGGGGACACGTGGCAGCCTCTGGGATTTCCACGTGTCACCCATCCAACGGTGAAAAATAAACACGTACAACTCCATCCAATGGTCCTGTTGTGCCACGTGGTGAAATCTAATTGGATATGAGAAAAGGGAATATTGCCAGTACATGCCACCTGCTGACTGTACCTGCATGCTGACTAGGCATCCCAGTCACCCTGTCACAAAATTTTTAGCTTTTTAGGAAAATGAACAGAACGTGATATCTCCCTCATAAGACATCGGTTTTTTGAACCATTCACGGTGCTGGAATCGCAGTGACGAGAGCTACTCGGTCGCTCAGGTTTGGTACAGTTTTGAGCACTTTCAATTTTGAGCATAACACATGATCTCCTTATCACACATCCCCAATGGGAAGCTTTTGGACCTCGAAAGCTCTCTAGATTAATGAACATGAAGATGATGAGATTGTTTCCCCACTCTTCCAATCTTTGTCCACTGAAACTTCCCTAATTTCATTAATTGGAGCTTTCCATGAAAAGAAAATTTTTTTCTTGATTTCGTCGACCATCCATTGTTGTCTTTGACACTGTCATGCTGCACATTTTCTGAACTTGCAGAAAATAAATCTAAGTTTGCAATAAACATCTTGTTTCTACATTGGTCTATAATCAAAGGAAACTTGGAATTTTTCTCACCTTGCACTTTGTCCTTATGGTGATTCTTTGCTTCTTTTTCCTTGAACTTGTGTCGACTCTTGACCAAGTTTCTTCGCCATTGTACCATGCCTTTCGGAAACCAACAATGAAAATTTATGAATCATGTGCCTTCTTTTCCAAGTTTCTTTGTCATCTCTTTTACCTCTGCAACTTCTTGCTCTGACACCTTGTTTTCAACACCGTTCAACACCAATGTCGACTGCTGGAACTACTTGTCATCTTCTTTCAAAGACACCTTGCTTTCAAACTGAAACAACTCATTACATACATCATCATTTGTTTGAAAAGGAGGATGTAAAACATCTCTTTTTTTAATCATCATAAATGTCAATTTTTGGCTTGCATTGACTAGCCTCTTCATTTTCCCTACATTAACTAAAGAAGTGTCTAGTTTCTTGCGATGAGATCTCACAATATACTCCTTTCCATATTTGAATAAATGGTATTTTTTCTCATGGTGATGGAAGATTTATTTCCTGTCATAAAAGTAAGTACTACCGAACACCATACTTGTTATATCAAGCGGGACCGCATCTAATTCAACTATGTCAATGAAATGTGTAGTTATCGCAAAGCGCAACATGCACTTCTTTGAAACCTGTAAATTTGCATCCTTACAAATCCAACCAAGTGGATATGGTTTTAGATGTGGAATGGTCTCAAGATTAAGTTTCTTGACCAAGTCTTCATAGATTAAATTTTCTTGTGACCCACTGTCAAACAATGTGTCAATATTTGTATGTTTGGATATGACCCTCACATGAAACAACTCAATTCACTCTTCTTCATTTGGAGCTTGTATGTGACATTTAGATATACTAGAACTGGGTTTAGTTTCAATCTATTTCCCCTTCATGTTATTTAGTCCCATAGCTATGATTTTTGTTTCATCTCCTAAATCTGACCCTAAGTCTTTTTCAATTATTGCAACAGTTTTTCCTTTCTCCTTGGCTTTCACTTTGGCTTTCAAACTTTCTGGTTTCAACTCTGAATGAATTTTCCAACAATGGTCTTCATCGTGGCTAGTTTTAGAACAGTTTTTGCAAAATAATTTTCCCTTCTCTTTTCTGATATTTGAATTTCTCTTTTTCTTCCATTTTCCTTTAAACTCATATTCCCCATTCTCATCTATGTTTTGTTTTCCCCTTGCCTCTAAGTGTATGGCTTCTACAAAAAATTCATGTAGGCTTGTAGGGTTAAACATGAGGATAGTATGTCTTAGGTAGGTATGTAAGCCTCCTATATACTTGAGCAAAGTGTCTTGGCTCTGCAAATCTACCCCTAATAAGAGGGATCTTCTCCTAAATTATTGGGTATAAACTTGTACATTGTTTCCTTTCAATTGTTTAAAAATTTTCCAATCCATTATGGCTTTCTGCATGTGAGCTAATGGATAAAACTGTTGTTTTATTTCATAAATGAAATCAGTCCATGATAGAATAATCTTACCATGCTTCTTGATCTCCTCCTTTGTCTTGGCTTCCCACCAAACAAGTTTTGCACCTTCCATTCTCAATGAAGCTAGTTGGATTTTGGTATCATCATCATGAAAGTTTTGGATTCTCAAATAGACCTCCAATTGCCTAATCCAATTATCAAGCTTTTCTGCATTGGCTTCACCATTAAACATTTGAAATTCAAACTTAACATCAAGTTTTAGAAAAGGACTTTTACCAGTGTTCTTTGACTTGTGTGGCCGATGTACTGAGGATGAAGTAGAGGATGATGAGGATGAAGATGAGGGTGATGATGATGAATTTACACTGTCTCCATTTCCTCCATTTCCCTTCTTTGATTTATATTCATCATTGTGTCCTCCTAATGATACATGTCCTTCCTTGTCAAGTTTGGACCTTTCTTCTTCTAGTTTCTCATTCCTTTCTTGATAAAGGACTCTAACCATCTCATTCAAGTCAAGAAATTGTTTTTTGTACACTCTTTCTTCCTCTTTGGGATCCATCTCTTCATGGATTTCTCCTTCTCCTAGAGGCATGCTTAATGCTGCTTCTACTTATTTTGGAGGTGAGCTAGGTGGTGGAGAATGTGGAAAACTTGCCCTCCTTTGTTGTGGCTCACTTTGAGAACCTCCTACTTCCACCAATTTTCCTTCTCCTCTCTTAAGCTTGAGCTTAGTAAGCATGAAAAACCTTGCAAACAGTTAAACAAATCTTTGCACACAAAAACACCAAAGAATAAACTCTAGCTCTGATACCAACCTGATATGAAAGGAGTGTATTAGTTTGTTGTGCTAAGTGTTCTTTCAGTAATAAAAACATGTACAATTTGTCTTCATTTGTTTTCTTAAGGAATGAGTTTTTTAACCATGAAACATAGATGAATTTGTGATTTTTAAGCATGAAAAGAAGCCTAAATAACACTATACAACAGAGAAATAACAGAGAAATAACATCACACATAATTTTTACACAGCAGGCATGATGAAGCAGTTCACCCCTCCTGAGACATCTGCTGGTCTAGCTCCCAATGGCATGTCCCTCTTTTTCATTATGCTCAAAATTGAAAATAAATTTATTTACAAGCCTCTAATTGTTGTTTTCTCTGCACCAGTGGCTCCAGAATGCTCAAATTAGTCTAGGTAGACTCTTGCTTCACCCAAATTGGTCGAAAATTGACCTCCCAAAGAGTTTTTTCCAATATCAAAGAGTTTTTTCCAATATCAACTAGAAAAACTCCACTAAAAGTGGACAATTGTACATAACTTGAGTTAATTTTGGTTAAAACCCCAAAATTTAGGGCACCTCCACAAATCTCGCTGAAATAGACTGTTTGATTTAAATGCAAGTGGTTAGGGTGGGGTGGTCACATGACGACCCCCTCGCCTTAAACTTTACAGTTTAAAGTTTTGAAACTCCGCATTGAAGCGGAACTCGGAGTCAACATAGTTCTGTTTCAACCTTTTCCAAAACCGTCGCATTATGTTGTTACCTCCTCGCATGTGAACACATTATATATCGCCGAAGGTTACGGTATAGACAACCGTCACGTTGCAGTTTTATGTCACCGTGTGACATGTGACCACGCCCCCAGCCGTCAGAATAGTGGTTTCTAGTTGTCGGTTATAGTTAGCTGTCACGGTTTTTTTAAATGTCATGTGACCACAAACTTGGGGCCGCCAGTGGGTTGGGACCACTAGCAGTCCCCCCCTCTGAATTGCAAAACATTATATTTTAAATTAAAGCAACATCACTATAGAGTTAAGAAACAATGTATAGCAGAGACAACAGAGGGCTTTGTTGGCGTGCTGGAGGTCACGGGGTCGAACCCCGCGGTCCTCACATATTTTTACATAAACCTCCTGGGGACATGTGGTAGCCTTCGGGCTTTCCATGTGTTACCCATCCAATGGTGCCAAATAAACATGTACAACTCCATCCAATGGTCTTGGTCGCGCCACGTGGCGAAATATAATTGGATATGAGAAAAGGGAATATTCTTAGTATATGCCACTTGCTGACTGTACCTGCATGCTGACTAGGCATCCCAATCACCCTGTCACAAAAATTTTAGTTGTTTAGGAAAACAAACAGAATGTGATATCTCCCTCATACGACATCAGTTTTTCGAACTGTTCACAGCGTCAGAATCGCAACAACGAGAGATACCTGTTCATTCAGGTTTGGTACAGTTTCAAGCACTTTCAATTTTGAGCATAACACATGATCTCTTGATCATGTGGTGACTTTACATGAGGGTAACATGTGTAATTTCTTCTTAGTGCGGGAATCTTATAGAGTGGAAGCAAGAATAGAGTAGTAAAGGATAAGTGCACCTATGACTGTTAGATAGGCTCCAATATAGTATTGAACAAATTTCATCTATAATTTTCCTCCATGGAAAGCACAGATGATTGAGTGGTCCCCATATACTTCTATTTTGGTGCAAGATCTCTATAGAGTGTATGAACTACATTAAAAACATTTAATGAACATTAGTCCTGAGAAATGCATATAACAAAGGTATTCTTTAAATAAAATTCAAACCAAATGTGAATCATTGTTATTGCATCAAGAGAATGTATAAGAACACAATAAAAGTGAAAAAACTAGTAAAACAAGGGAATAAGTAGGTAATCATATAGGTAAAAATATGCATTCGATACAACAATTTGGGGGCCTCACAGTGTGGAAACTTGTATCCTTGGAGGATATTAGGGTGTGAAGTCCTCAATCTACTAAGGCATGGAGATGCATGCAATATTGATGCATAATCCCTTTTCTCTGGAAGAAAAATATCACTAATGGGAAGCTCAAGGATGAATTTTCTTAATAAAATATCATTTCTTACAATTTTGGAGTGATTTTCTAAAAATATAAAGTCATGTCTAGCATCTCAAATATGACTTTCCAAAAATATTAAAGCACCTTCAATCAATGGGTAATCAAGTATATTTGAACGAAAACAACTTAACTTATCATTAAGAAATCCTAATAGTTCTTTCTTGACTTAATCCTCAATATTATTAATATTATTAATATTACTATTATATTTTATGAGACTGTGATATTATTATTAAAATGGAATTACACGTCACCTTCATCTTCTAAATCACTTCACGCCTCTCTCCATGATGACTCTCATGGCTCTATGTAACTCTCTCTCTCTTTTAATAATAAAGTGTACTCCCTTTTATGCAGTCATAAAAGAATTGCATACTCCTCTTACACTTATTAAATACATGTCATAAAAGATCCCTCTTATGCTCTCTTTAATGCATATTTTACACTCTCCTTAGCTAAGGCATCCATACCTCGCCTTAATGACATTATTTGCAATCCTCTAAATGGAATACAAGGCATGCATATTACTCTTCCTTTATGACAAAAAAATGTTGATCCTCCTATATAAGTGTCTCATGTATTCTCACTTGGAGGGGAGGTGCATTGTGATACCAAGAGTTAGAGAGATCTCAAAAAAAAAAATTTGAGAGGGAGAGACTTGGAGGGTAGCTAAATGTTAATCTAAATTGCTAAGTAGCTCTACGTAATAAAGTTTACCATGAGTGGTATTAAGAGGAAGTGAAACTTATATTCCTAAACTTGCCTTGTATATCTATCTATTGTTATATTTTGGTACTTCTTGTGAGCCCTCACAACTCGGGGGTTCCAGGGGGAGAAGTTCTCCCTAGATATGGTTGGGTGGAAAACCAGATGGTTCAAATGAGTTGGTTAAGGAATCAAAGGTGGATCATATTCTGAGCAGTTGGAGTTGCACATCTGATCATGTATAAATTTAATTGTCCTGAAATTCTAGTATACCATCAACATACAAGAAAAAAAATAGAGAAGTAAATTGTTGTAACCATATAATTTGGTTTAAGCCTATGCATCTAGAATTTTATTGGCTAGTTAAAAATGAATACTAATAGAGTTCAATATGTATGGATGTTTAGATCTCAATATTGGAATTATCATTGGTGTAGTTTATGGTACTAACCTTGGTATGGTAGCATTTGAGAAAGGAAATCCAAATATTGTTGAAGGTAATTGCAATAAAGAATTTCCAAAGCACTTGAGTAACAATTTCATGATTTATGTTTATGTTTCATTTTAATTGAAATAAGTAATTAGAGACATGTTTTAGAAATGGTTTGAGGATATGTTGCAATTTTTTTGGAAAAAATCATGAATGGGAAATGCTATTATTTTTATTATATATGCAAATTGTTATTCATGAATAAGTGCTAACTTGCATCCTATGGGAGAACTAAGGAAATAGACACATATGAAAAGTATACATGGAGTAGTAACTAGATCAATCCTTAAAATAATATGTAGAAACAATGGTAGCCAAGAGTTTCAAAGAAAATAATTGAGATAATTTCAGTCATTATGTGTGTGAAATATTTGAAAATGTAGATAAAAAGTAAGCATACATAATGCATTAAAATGATCATCAATGGTTAACTCTTATTTTGGAGTATTTATTTATATGTATTACAATGGCTCAAGATGCTTCTCATGTGTTTGTAGGAATGATTGAGTGAAAATAATGCTTGATGAATATCAAAACCCCTCAATTCACTTACAGTAGATGAAATGGTTTGGAAAATTATTTAGAAAATATATCAGTAATTATAGATTAATTCTTTGTTGCTATTTGTTATGCATGGTTGTAGATTCAAGCTTGCATGCCATCTGTTTGACAAAATATGTAAATGAGATTCTAGGAGTCAAAATATTTGCTAGTTTAAAAAATTACATCCATGGGTGGTTTTGTAATGATTTAGGACAACATCGGGGGGTATCCATACCATAATAACCTGTAACTGCTAATTTTATTCCAAAAAGAATCTTTTTCAGAACCTGAATCATAAATATGAGTGATTTTTCTTATTGTTGATGCCAGTTATGTTTTCTTGTTGTCGAGTTTTTAGTGAAAGATTAAGATTATTTATTCCTTGTTTTAAGGCGCCAACATTGAAGTTTCAATTTATGAATTTTATGAGTTGAATAGGTTAGAGAATAATATCAATGTCATTGTTGCCAAGTATTTGAAAAAATGCCTCAATGGTTGTAGATTGCATGCTTCCAAAGTGTTTTTCAAAAGGCCTCAATGGTTCTAGATTGCATGCTTGAAATGTGTTTGTCAAAAGGCCTCAATGGCTATAAATTTCATATTTGCAAAGTGTTTTTCAAAAGGCCTCAATGGTTGTAGCTTCTATGCACATAAATCATTAGATTAAATGTCATAATGATTGTAGCTTTTATTCACTAGAAATTTCAATAGATATAGCTCCCTATGTCTGCAAAATTTTGTATGAATGTGAAAATTAATTTAATAATATTGTTGAAGTGTAAATAGAGAAAATTTCAGTAGGATAGTTGTTTTTTTATCATCTAAAACTATAATTAAAAAAAAAAGGGTTGTTGTTGGAAACAGTTTTACAATGACCAATTATGTAGGATTTAATTACTTGTACAAGAGAGCATAATAATTTTGGTCGAGTTGCATGTATTCATGGATGTAATATTATGTGTCAATGACTGTAGAAAACAATTGTTTTTTTCCCAATTTACACATGTCCATTGTTTTACTTGGAAATTTTTGAAGAATAATATGCTTCTGAACTGGTAACAGTACTTTCTTTTGCTGCAACATTCATTATACAATTCACAAGATTAAATCATTTCCTCAATAATTGTGAAGGGAATTTTTAATTGTTGAATTTGGAAATGTTGTTGCGTCAATATATTTTGTGATTTTATTTCATAAACATATCATATTTATTAGATTTGTTGATGAAGAGAGGAATATTCTTCCCTAAGTTACCTTGCTATAGATAGGTTAATACTCATACACTTATATGTGATTTTTGTAATAGAAGCATGATAATTTTGTGTTTATGATATCAAAAGTAAATAAGTGGATCTTATTTAGCATAATATAGGAAATCAAATAGGTTGATATAGCTTAATGTTCACAAATGGAATTATGGCGGAATTTAGTTATAGTATTACTTAGAGCTCATGTATAAGTATGAAAAGAGCGCATGCTATCATCTTTTAAACTTGAGAGGAAATGTGTTTTGGAATTAGTTTTAAGGGAAAGTTATCCATGACTTCTTATGTGGTATTCTTATATTGAAATAGATGAAGTAACATATGATATTCTTATCTTGAAATAGATGAAGGAACATAATTACATGATAAGTAAGTTAGTAACGTTAAAAAAAGAAATGAGTATTAGTGATTAATTCGACCTATACTTCTCTATATTATTGATGGTTGGCAAGGTGGGACCTTACATATGGTATCAGATCCAACTACAACACTAGGGCCTAATGGGCCAACATGCTTGCTTGTAGGTTGATGATGTATGAATGTTGATTTTTCATGCTTGTTCAATTATTGTGTATGTTGACTTGGAAGAATATTGGTTGCATAAGATATATTATTTTTATTACGTAATTTATAAACTCGTGGAAGAAAACCAATTATTTCTTATATTCGTTTGTATTTTTTTTATGACAAATTATTAGAAATATGATAAAGGACTTAAAGACATGCTGGGAAAGGATGTGCTTGAGAAGCTGGGGGTGAAACCCAACCATGTGAATGGCCTGATTTTCAATGGGTGAGTGATATATGTGGAGTGCATGCATGGTTTCATATATGTTTAATGCATCATTATCAATGTGATATGGACCTACTAGCCATCTTTACTGGTTGAAATTGTATCTACTAAGAAAAATATTGGCCTAATCTAAATTATAGTATGATGACCTAGGTGTGTATGCTTTGGGAATGTGTAACAAGTGTAAGGCTGAGATTCATTTAACTTGATGATTGAGCTCATCATGTTAATTTTGACTCTTTTCTTATCTACACTAATGGAAATTTAACAAAATTTACCTTGAAGGATGTCAATTTTAACTGTAAATGTAGATTCACGAGTAATGTATGTGCATTAATTTGACGTGTTAAAATATTATTTGGGAATACATTCTTAATGATTAACAATGGAATTCCTTTTATTTCCTTGACATGATTTTGTGTAGCTTGGGTTGACATTATGCATCAAATAACTTGAAATTACTCAAATACTAGGTTGTGGTATGGCCTTCCTAATAAACAAGAGGCTTAAATGATTGGTGCATGAAGGGTTGTGGAAGCCATTTTAAGAAACAATTGAAGTTTATGTTTTCCTTAAGTTATGTATGGGTGCGGAATCCATACTAGCATATATATATGAGCTAATGTATGGGTGTGTAATACATACTAACATATATCTGTGAGCTACGTAATGAGGAACGTTATGGGTGTGGAATCCATACTAAGTAATTCTTCTGGTTAGAATGAACAAAAATATTTTGATGGAATATCATAGACATGATTAAGGAGGATTAATTATGTGTAATTAAATTTAAATGGATAGAGATCCGTAACATGAATTTTCTTGACATTTAAATCCATTATTTTCTTTTAATTACAAATGAAGATATTAAGAATGGTATAGTGAACACCATTAGGTGGTTTATAATGTTTGGAATGATTTAGTTTGATATATAGAGTCAAGTGTGAAATAGGTAGAACTAAATTGATTTCCAAATTATTTAAATGTAGAAAAAGGTTATTGTGATAAGTTGATGGAATACCTTTTCTATTGGCTTAAGACAAATTAGGTCTAGGAAAGCCATAATAGTCTCTTTAATGATTTTGTCAATTGCATATTGGTTGAATTCTATTTAACCAAATTAATTATAGAAATTATGAGGATTGAGCTCATGCACTGATCTAACTATTGTTAGTTAGGAAATCGAGTCAAAATTCATATTGTTTATGTACTTTATGAACTTATTTCTTGTAATCTGATTAACTTGTAAATTGTTAAGAGAATAACATGTTTAGAAGATAAACATTTTCTATGGTGAGAACTTTGTTTTATTTGAAATTAAATAAAAACGTATGTGATTAATGAAAATATTAGTTTAGTTCTTGTTTTACAAGAATATGTGCTTCTGTTATTTTTTGAGGGAGAAATTGAGGAGAGTGACAACACATTTTGATGAATTGGAAATTCTTACATGATTTAGAAGCCTAAGATGATTGTATTATATGTGGAATGGAAGAGATTGATGGATTTAGGAATTTCATGTTTGGACATATAGTTGTATGAGTAGTCATTAGTCCTACAAAAGGTTGTAATATTTTCAGAGGTAGTTAAAAAAAAACGTATCCTTAGGCTAGAAATGCCTTTATGATAGTATAAATCTTATTTAAAATCAACAAGATTCTTCATAGTTTGAGAAAAGTATGGTTTTCATAGCTTGTTTTTTTCGTTTATGTATTAATAGTAAGGAATAAGACCTAAAACGAAATGAATTAATTAATTAATTAATAGAAATCATGAGTGATTTTACAGTGGGAAAACAAGTTGACTTACAATTATCAAGATAGATAATAATATAGATATCATACTTATGAAAGTTGTAAGAGTGGTATGTAAGAGTGGGTTATATATATGACATGTTTTGTTGCATAGTTTCAATGGAAATTGTATGTGGATGATTTGATTCTTCTTGTATGGAAATTTGATTGTGAGATGGGATGGACCATCATTGTCATTCATAAAAATAATGTGGGAATAGTTTGAGTTGGGAAGCTCAATTTTTCTATATAAGCCTAAGGGAATGATACAAGAAATATTATTGAATTATTAATGCATTAGATAAGGAAAAGACAATCATTTGTAATGTGAGATCATTTTTATATTATTTACAGATAAGAGTATCTAGAAATAACATGCTTGATTAGATGATTTTTTGATATAGTATGATTGTAGTGTATGTTAAAATATATTTAATATGGAATAACTATACATGGTACTTGATTAATAATGATATATTTGGTCTTCATGGACAACTCTATTGGATTTTAGATATATATATATATATATATATATATATATATATATATATATATATATATCCAACAACTATAAGAAAACTTCAAGCCAAGTTTAATCCAAGAGGGGTAGTATATAGTGTCCCACCTTGGCAAGGTTAGTTTTGTGACACTTAGAGAGGGTGATTTTGATGTAATGATATAATATTATGCATGAAATTCTTATGTACATGCTTATATGTTATAGAGCTAGTTTGGGTCACCTGGTCGTTGTGTGTTTATAATAATATCTATGTTTGTGTGTATAAGAACTGATTTTGGTAAAGAGCATATTATCAATGTTTTCCCTTTTGGTATCGTAGTTTGGACATAGGTGTATGAGATGGATGGTGATCTAGGATTGAGAAAAATAGATCCATGGATAATCACGGTTAGGTGAAAAAAATGGTTAATTATGATTTATGGATGAGATATTATTTGTATGATTATATATGCTTAATATTATACTAAGCAGGATGCGGCAAGGGACCTGGTTATTTGCAAACAAGAATGATTAAATAATAAATTATGATGGGAGTCATGATACATGATTTGTACAGTTATATATGCTCAATATTGTATTGAGAAAGGTGTGATAGGGGATGTGGTTATTTGCAAACAAATATGTTAAAATTATAAATGATTGTGGAAGTCATTTCTTCAAAACCAAAATGATTGTGTAAGTCATGCACAATTCTCGGTCTTGGAACTAAACCTTACCAATGAACCATCATATGGGTATGATATCACAATCAGTGCCTTAAGGTGAAGCATAGAGTTTCAAAATAGATTAAATGAGAATCCATGGGAATTAGGGTGGAGTTTCCTAAATCCATGAAAGATAAAGATGTGGAGTCTTAGATCTATAATAAAAGGATTAGGGCACAGAGTCCTAAATCCATGAAAAATAAAGATGTGGATTCTTGGATCTATAATAAAAGGATTTGGACACAAATTCATAAATGTTTAAAATATCAAGGTGTGGAATCTTGGATCCTTGGAGTAGATTATGGTGCGAAGTCCTCAATCTACTAAGTCACGGAGATGCATGCAATAGGGATGCGGAATCCCTATTATCCAAAATAAGAATACCACTCATGGGAAGCTCAGGGATGAATTTCCTAAAAAAATTATCAGTTATGGCAATTTTGGAGTGACTTTCTAAAAATAGAAGGTCATGTCTAGCATCTCAAGTATGGATTTCCAAAAATAGTAAATCACCTTCAATCAATAGGTAATCAAGTATAGTTGAAGGAAAAACACTTAAATTATTATTAATCAATCCTAATGATTCAATCTCAACTTAATCCTCAATATTATTAATACTACTATTAACTTTTATGAGACTATGATATTATTATTAAAAGGGAATTACATGTCACCTTCATCTCCCGAGTCACTTCACACCTCTCTCCTCGATGATTCTCATGGCTCTATGTAACTCTCTCTCTCTCTTTTAATAATAAATTACACTCTCTTTTATGCACTCATCAAAGAATGGCATATTCCTCTTACACTCATTAAATACATGTCATAAAATATTCCTCGTACTCTCTCTTTAATGCATATGTTAAACTCTCCTTAACTAAGGCATACATACCTCTCCTTAATGGCATGCATTACACTCCGCTAAATGGAATACAATAAATGCATATTACTCCTCCTTTATGACAATAATTTGTTTCTCCTCCTATGTATCGGTATCATGTATTCTCACTTGGAGGGGAGGTGAGTTGTGATACCAAGTGTTGGAGAGATTTTAAAAAAAATGTGAGAGGGAGAGACTTGGAGGGTAGACAAATGCTACTCTACATTGCTAAGTAGCTCTACCCAATAGAATTGAACATGAGTGGTATTGAGAGGAAGTTAAAATTATCTACCTCAACTTGCCTTGTGTATCTCTCTACTACTATATTTTGGTACTGCTTATGATCTCTTACAACTCGGGGGTTCGAAGGGAAGAAGTTCTCCCTGGATATGGTTGGGTGGAAAACCAGATGATTCAAACGAGTTGGTAAAGGAATCATATTTGGATCATATTTTCAGCGATTGGAGTTTCACGTATGATCAGGTATAAATTTAATTGTCTTGAAATTTTAGTATAGCATAAACATACAACAAAAAATTAGAAAATTAAATTTTTGTAACCATATAATTTGGTTTAAGCTTATGTATCTAGAATCATATTGTCTAGTTAAAAATGAAGATCTATATGTATGAATGTTTAGATCTCAAGATCAGAATTATTATTGGTGTAGTTTATGGTACTAACATTGGTATGGTATAATTTGAGAAAGGAAAGCCAAATATTGTTGAAGGTAATTGCAATAAATAATTTCCAAAGGACTTGGCTAAGAGTTTCATGAGTTATGGTTTTGTTTCATTTCAATTGAAATAGGTAATTAGAGACATGTTTTAGAAATGGTTTCAAAATATGTTGCAAATTGTTTGGAAAAAATCGTGAATGGGAAACACTATTATTTTTATTATATGTGCAAATGATTATGCATGAATACATGCTAACTTGCAGCCATAGGGAGATTTAAAGAAATAGACACATATCCAAAGTATACCTAGAGGAATCACTTGATCAACCCTGAAAATAAAAATGCATAAATAATGGAAGACAAGAGTTTTAAAGAAAATAATTGAGGTAATTTCAGTCATTATGTGTGTGAAATATTTTCAAATGTAGATAAAAAGTAAGCATACATAATTCATAAAAAAAAAATCATCACTAGTTAACTCTTTTTTGGAGCATTTCTTTATATGTATTACAATAGCTTAGAATGCTTGCCATGTGTTTGTAGGAATGATTGAGTGAAAATAATGCTTGATGAATCTGAAAACCATTCAATTCACTTACAGTAGATGAAATGGTCTAGAAAGGCATTTAGAAAATTAATAAGTAATTACAGATTACATATGTTATACATGGTTGTAGATTCAAGCTTGCATGCCATATGTTTGAAAAAATATGTAAATGGGATTCCAGGAGTCAGAAGATTTGCTAGTTTAAAAAAAAATTCATACATGGCTTGTTTTGGTAATGATTCGAGACAACATCATGGGTTATCCATACCTTTTAACCTGTAACCCCCAATTTTATTCCAAAAAAATTCTTTTTAGAACCTAAATCATAAATATGGGCTATTTTTCTAATTGTTGATATGGCAACTATGTTTGCTTGTTGTCGAGTTTTTGGTGAAATATTAATACTATTTAGTCCATGTTTTTAGATGCCAACATTGATGCTTCAATCTATGAATTTTATGAGTTGAATAGGTTGGATATGAATCTCAAATCCATTGTTTCCAAGTGTTTGACAAAATTCCTCAATGGATGTACATTTCATGCTTGCAAAGAGTTTGTCAAAATGCCTCAATGGTTGTAGATTCAATGCTTGCAAAGTGTTTGTCAAAAGGCCTCAATGGTTTTAGATATCATGTTTGCAATTTTTTTGTGAAAAGGCCTCAATGGTTGTATATTTTATGCACATCAAGTGTTATTTTAAATGCCTTAATGATTGTAGCTTTTATATACTAGAAATTTCAATAGATATAGCTCCCTATGTCTACAAATTTTTGTATGAATTCGAAAATGAATTTAATAATGTTACTTAAGTGTAAATACATAAATGTTCAATACGACGGTTTTTTCTTTTATCATCTAAAACTACCATGAAAAAAAGGGGTTGTTGTTGGAAACAATTTTACAGTTACTAATCATGTAGGGTTTAATTACTCGTGGAAGAGAGCATAATAAGTTTGGTTGAGTTGCATGTATTCATAGGTATAATCTTATGCTTCAATTTTTGTATAAAACAACTACTTGTACCTAATTTACGCAGGTCCATTGTTTTACTTTGAAATTTTGTAGAATAATATGCTTCTGAATTGATAACAGTAGTTTCTCTTGCTGCAACATTCATTATACAATTCTCATGATTGAAGAATTGCCTTAATAAGGGGTTGGGAATTTTTAATTGATGAATTTGGAAATGTTATTGGGTCAATATATTTTGTGATTTCATTTCATAGACATATCATATTTATTATATTTTCTAATGAAGAAAGACATATTCTTCTCTCAGTTACCTTGTTATAGGTAGGTTAATACTCATACACTTATATGTGATTTTTGTAATAGAAGCATAATAGTTGTGTGGTTACGATATCAAGAGTCAATAAGTGGAGCTTATTTAGCATAATCTAGGAAATCAAATAGTTTGATCTAGCTTAATGTTCGCACATGACATTGTGGTGGAATTTATTTCTAGTCTTACTTAAAGCTCATGTATAAGTATGAAAAGAGTGCATGTTATCATCTTTTAAAATTGAGGGGAATTTGTTTTTGGAATTGGTTTTAAGGGAATGTTATCCCTGAATTCTTATGTGATATTAGTATATTGAAATAAATTAATGAACATGATTACATGATAACTAAGTTAGTAATGTTAAAAAAAGAAAAAAAAAATGAGTATTAGTGATTAATGTGACCTCTAATTCTATATATTATTGATGATTGGTAAGGTGAGACTTTATAGTAAGGCCTCCTTCTTTATTTATCTTCTACATGTTAAATAAATTCGTCCCTCTGTCAAAACCAGCAATGAAATTGGTCTTTGGCAACATTGCAAAGAAATAATTTTGCAACTGTAAGTGGTGGGTTTGACCACGAAACCCATTGTGTCGAGTGCAATTTATCAGATTATTAGTTGATCCATGTTCCCTTATTCTCCACCCTTTAATCGATCACATGGCAGATAATATGACCGTGGAGCACAGGCTATTGGCCATAGGAAATTTCCAACCCAGATCCCGGCTGCGTGATATTGAATAGGATCGTGGGCAGGGTGTCATGTGCCCGCCCCTGTGAAGTTTATGTTGTTGGTTATGTGGTGCCAATAGAACTTAGGGTTAGGGAAAGACACCCCTACCCTACCACATTTTTGCATGGTAATGTAACAACATACGACTTGGTGTTGTTCCGGTCGGACGAGCCTGCCGACCTAGCCCTCCCCCCAACGTGCCAACCATAACACTTTATTAACAACTCACTTTTCATGTATTAACAAGAACCAACACGTGTCTTGGTGATAAGGCATTCCATTATGTATTTTTAAGTCGTGGGGTCGAACCTTGCAGAGGCTCATCTGGTCCTTAACTAAATTTTGGCCTCATTCAGAGTGCCACGTGGCACCCTATGATTGTGCCATGTATCACTTCATGATTGGCCCAAATCAAATCACCACCAAGAAATCAAATCACCCAAACTTCTTCTGTACGACCAAGCCATGTGTCTCGTCCTGATTGGCTCCATAATACACAGTCATGTTGCTGACTTTATCACCACGTCAACGTACATACTGCCAGGTGGCATCCATACACTGCCCAATCAACCCTTCAAGTTTAATTTTTTACTATTTTCAAAAAAAAATAGAACACGATAAATTCCTCATACAATGTTAGATTTAAGTGATTGAAGCGACGCTAGAATCATAAAAATGTGATATACGATTTGACACTAGTTTTAGGAGAATATGAGCACTTTGAGTTCTTAGAATATTTTTTATCCCCTAGATCATACCTCCCCATTCGAATATTTTGGACCACCAAAATTATGTTTTTACTCAGCAAGTGAGGGCAAAACTCCATCACTTTCCTTATCTCAATCCACCTTGATTTTTTTGGATTTGTACCTTTGATCCCCATGTTGGATGGATAAGTCGTTCTTGCGGACAAGACAGACCTCCCAAGTGTCCTACGGATAGCTAGCAACAAACGGACAAACAAAACTATCTTTCTCTAGATATATTTCGATTCATAATTAAATTCTATAAAGGTTTAACGATCTTACTTTTGATCCAACGCTTGTTTGTAGTAGTAGTCCTTCAGTTGCCCGAAAGAGATATCTTTGTAGATCTGCAATCACAAAAAAAAAAACATCAAATAGCACCTGCATAGCATATATTCATAAATCATATCCATTATGGTGACCAAGTAATCCATAAAATAAACAATCAATTGACAGCTTATTGAGAAAAATGGATTTATTTGTATTAAATAAGAAGAGCCTTACAACTATGTCCACCTTGATGTTATACAGGTCTTCCTGGGGTCCAGAGCAGGTGTTTCCTTTACTCAGATCAGCCTTGCACTCTTCCAACCGAGATACATACAGGTATTTAATCCTTCCCACATGAAATCTCAGCTAAAAGGGTCTAAGCTTCAACATCACTTCGTCTCCAACAATATTAAAACTTCAACTCATCAATTGGTAACCCCTTGAGGCTGCCCTATGCCTCTTTTTATAGTGGAGAAGAGGAGGTTACAGCTCCATACAAGAAGGGATATAACCCTCCTTCAAAGGTATTAGTTCCTTACATCAAGGGGTTAGCTCCTTATTGGATGGGATGCATGAACATGAAAGGAGCGTACTTTCCACCGCAGGAATGTTTCTAGAAGAATCTAAAAATGACTTTAACTGAGCTTCTAGAGTTTACTTGTGCCTTTTCTAATATTTTACAGGGGTCCGCACTTTTAACAAGCAGAAAGTGCGCTTGGATAAGAAATATTTATAGCCAAAAAGTGCGGGACCACAAGCAAAACTAGGAGAAAGTGTGGTACCAGAGTTTTAAGGCTTTTATGAGCTTTTCTCTTAGTTTCAAGGCTTTATTTTGGGAACTTTGATATTGTATACTTTTAAGGGAGTACTAAAATGTCATGGAGACAAATTTTAGTGTAACAAATTGCCCCCTAAAGTGTGAATTCTGAGAATATTCGAAGAGTGATTTGCTTTATCATTTCAAGGATCAGCCTGTGGACACCCCAGTTGGAACCATATAAAAAAATTCAATGCAACAAATATATACATATATCATCGCTAAGGTAGGCATTCCCATACTCAGATCAAAATCTAACTAAACTTGTTATGATACATAAATGAGTTTAATATCACATCAATCATGTAGACACAACATGGATGCAGCCATCTGTAATGAATCGTCTACTTCACAATGAATAATAAAACTCCTTGCAGCCTGGATGGTGGAAACTAGATCCAGGGTCTTGATTTCTGCTTCCCAAACTAGTACGATTCTATCCATGTGTTGAAGTCAAACATGGTAGAAACCACTTGATTACCAGTCAATGATGTGAACTATTAACAAGTGTGAGAGAAACCACCAATAATGAAAATGGCTCTCAAAGTACTCAGTACAATCCACGAAATGATAATATGTGATCTGAAGTCGAACATTTCACGGAATCGTTCGATCGAAGGTCAATGATGTAACCTGTCATTGAAGGCGAGAAACTTGCCATTAAGGCATGCATATTCCAAGGTACTGACAGATTCTATATCAACTTCCTAGATGATGAGTTGTCGTCGATAGAAAGTGATCTGTCGTAAGCAAGCTCACGACACGAAACCACAGATCAAGTTTTGAAGAAATTTTTTGCAAGGACTGACTCAGGGATGGTCAACGCAAATGGAGACAAGTGTTTGCAGAAGAATGGTTTGTTTGACTGTCCTCTTGAACACATAATGACACTGCATATGGTTTGGTAACAGTTGCACTAAGCTAATACCCAGAAACCGACTGAAGACTTTCAATGTGGTTTGATTAACTAATAGGCAAAGGATTTCCCAACCCACGTAGAAGTGCGACAAAAAGTGTCATGTTCAAGAGTGGTGTAATGCTTTTACAAATCAAAGTATAACAAATGAATATACTTTTCTCTCTTTTCCCCCACCATTTACGGCAAGTACCTCTTTATTTTTGACAATCTTGAGGAGGATAGCATTTGCTTGTTTATAAGTGCATCCTTCGGATGAGTCCAACTTAGTTTAAAATAAAACCCTAAGAAGGAGTGGTCCATTCCTATTTGTAATCAACAGGCCCTTTACTGTTAAATTTTAACAAGTCTAGTATAGGAGAAACTCGGTGTTTTTCATTTTTAGGGAGTCAGAAGAAAAACTTAAGGAAACTCCATGGGTGTTCTTTTTCGTAAATTTAGTCTCTCAGGCCCGAAAAAGGATAAAATAATGCGAGACAACTCTGTTGACCATTATTAGTCAACGTATACATTTTTTGTAAATAGTCCATTTCAGTCTGTAAAATGGGTAAACTTATACTGAAGGGACAACCGTTCATTTACTTTAACGAGCTTGAATAGTCAAGTACTCGGCGATCTTTTCATTTTTAGAGAGTCTAAAAAGGGCTTAAAATAATACTCCATGGTTTCGCTTTTTCATAAAATTTAAAGAGCTCGAAAAAGTGATAAAAGTTTACTCTTCGTCAAAAATGACTATTTTGCCCGAAAATTCCGTTATTATGCACAAAAACTCGAAAAATTAAACATACCTGTTTCAATAATAAAAATATTTTGAAAAACTGATTTTTAAAGTGAAAAATAAACAAATTTAAAATTCATCTATTAGAAAAAACTTATAAAAAGGAGTTTTTCAAGTTCATTTTTACCGTTTGAAATTGGAGTGAAGTTTTTAGAGCTCTGGGAAAAAAACGCTTCGGAGAAGATTCTGGGAAAACCGACTGTTGGATTCGAAAACCTTCTGTTTCAAGTAATCCACAACCTCCTTATCTTGCATTTCATCTATTCAATTTTTTAATTTTGGGTCAAAATTTCATTTTTGGGAGGAAAATATGCTGAAAATTTTGCCCTCGAGGGTCTGCACCTAATGCATTAGGTACCTGCGGACCTCGACATTTTTCTACAAAGAAAAATGGTAGGGACCTGCACTTTTAACACAGGGCTCATGCATATCTATGCACTGTCCCTGAGCATAAAGTGCGGAGACGCCGTGGCAAATTAAGAAACATATTTTCTTCCTAAATCACCCAATATTTTTTCCTGAAAATGATTCTAATCCTTCATTTTACTTGTTGTAGGATATCTACAATGCTTATTTGGTGAGAATGGGAGAACGAAGAGGTAGATGAAGCAGCGATAAATCATCAACCTAATTTGCAAGCTTTAATAGCATGTGGGCTTTACAAATTTTTGGCTATCAGTGGCATGAGAGCTCAAGTGGATCTTCTTACTTGGATGGTAAGTAAGTGGGATGTCCAGGACCATTGTTTTGTGATTGGAGGTCACCGGCTTGAGATTGAGCTCGAAGACATCTATTTTTTGACTGGTTTTTCCAAGAGAGGCGAACCATTATCTCTATTTGGGGCTAGGCTAGGTGGCTAGTCTATCGCCAGCCTACAATTAGAGTTCTGCAATGATGAGGCCAATCCCCAGGACAAACGGATTGACATAAAAACTATCATCCGTCCAAAGCTGAAAGTGATCGCTTTTATCTTTGTCAAGTTGTGCAGAAGTGCAGCTTTTCATGTAGCCACTAGTTCTCAGATGCGCATAGCAGTAGATTGATTTCGAGGCACCATATACAACTGGTGTGAGGCAGTGTTGGCAAATGTGAAAGGCCAACTTACCAGAGAAAAGAATGGGAAGCTAAACAACTTTGGAAATGGGTCCATTGTAGTCACCTTTTCTCTAGAGAGGATCCCCATGTTAGCCCCGCAGCACATTCCTGTCGATGTTGGTCAGCCTCGAGAGCCTAGGATGGTTCGTTGGGTTGCTTTGATGGCCCACCACAGTGAGGGTGGGGAGATTGTGAGATTTCCCTCTACATATTTTCATTGGCTGGAACGCCAACTTTTTGTTATAGAGTATTTTCCTTATGTTGGCATAGACTTTCGTGGCAACTGGGAGATACCCCTTCCTCCAGGAGCTCAGTGGGACGAGTCAGGTAAACAATATTTTTTGACATGTTCTAATTTCTACTTTTTATTTTGTTTTTTAATCGTCCAAAACTGATAACAAAAATTTTCAAATGCAGATGTGGGTTCAACTCGACCAGCGATTCTCCGCCCCTTTAACCAGAGGCAAAGGGATGTAGCAGCACCACCACCACCCCCATAGGATCAGATTGTAGAGATCCTAACTGAATTAGAGCACCATCTGGAGTGGCTCACTATAGATATTCCTGAGACTACTATAGATGATATCCCGCTCCATCTACAGAGATACGTCATAGGTGTTCCTGGTCCATTCAGGAGGTTTTTGACTAGGGTGGCACGAGCGGTGGTGTATTATCGTGATCATCACCACGGATAGTGGCTAATTGACTTGTAGACTCATTTTTGTATCACTTTTTTCCGATCATAAGGTGTTTTGAGCCTATGATTGAAGACGATGTATATTTTTTGAACACTACATTTATACTATGATATACTATTATTTCAGTTTACCTGTTCAATCATGTTATAAAATGTTGATTTCTTACTTTTTTATTGAAATTTTCTATTTATAACATTAGAATAAATTGCATCTACTAGTGTATTTAAATTCCTTGAAATGTGTTGATATTTAATATAATCAAATTCTCGTTCCAAGAGACGAACCCTTAAAAATAATCTTAAAAATACTGGATTTATAATGGCATATACTCAATTTAACTGTAATATAATGAGTTCAGAATCTAACTTAATGATCAAACTCCGAATTCCAAATGAAATGGATTCCGATAATAATTCAATAAATGCACTATATTCGGCAATATTGTTCGTCGTTTGACCAAGACTTACCCCATGCATCGATACTAACTCGTCAGTGGGTGAGTAAATAACCCAAGCTGCGGAAGAGATGTTCCGTGTACTACGAAAAGTGACATCAGAAAAACCAATATACGTTTGAAAGGATGTCGACATCTGCAATATCAAAAATATCTAGATAAGCGGGAATAATAGTAAGAGCACACTTACGCTAGGCACACATTTCTAATCTATAGCACACCAGCTAAAAAGTAACTAATATACAAAGAATATCTCCACATGAAGTCAAGTGTAATATCTCTTTAGATAAAGTCCATTTCTGGGTTTACCCGAATAGCCCCGTCAAAATCAATCAATTCATAGGCCTCTTTTGCAAGATGTCGCTTGACAATGTAAGGACCATGCCACATGGATTCAAATTTCCCAGACCCTAGTTTATCATTGGCTTGATCATAAATCAAAACTAGGTCTCCTTCTGAAAAATTACGAGGGGTAACACTTCTATCATACTGAGCTTTCATTCTTTTCGCATGAGCCTCAGTAGTTAATGCAGCGGTCCACCGATTCTCATCTAATTGAGCTAAGTATAAAAAATGTTTCTCCTCTTCCGAAGTGTCTGGTAATAACTCTATGGCTAGTTGGAGAGACGGTATCTTGCATTCAATGGATAATACTACCTCTAAATCATAGACCAGTTGAAAAGGAGTAAAACCTGTCAATGTTTTTGCTGACGTTCGATACGCCCAAAGTGCTGAAACGAGCATGGTATGCCAATTCGACTTATGAATTCCAATGATTCGTTTGATCATGGTGACTAAAACTTTATTAATCGCTTCAACTAAACCAATGGCCTGTGGATAATTGATCCGGATTTATGCAGGAATGCAATAGAATAAACATATAACCATAAATACATAGATGCAGCGGAAATAACACTTCATTTCATTAATATCGAAGAACTAAAATTTGCTTACAGACAGAATGGAAATAAAACTAGCTAGGGCACTGGTAGCTATCTCTGAGAAGAGATGTGGCGGCTACAGGCCTCTGAACTGAGTTACAATGAGGCTCGAGGGCCTATTTATTATTGAGAAACAATGGAGAACCCTAAACATCCCAAAAACCTAACCCTAGGATATGAAGCGCCAAAACTATGGGCCCCGTTTGGGTAAATTGGTGTTTCAACTTCCCAGGGACGTAACTTTGGCATACTATCTCCGTTTGATGCACATGATACATCATTAGAAAGCTCTATCCAAGGAATACAACTTTCGCCATGAATATCATTCTAGAATGGAATGATATTTGTTGGAGGCGTGATGCCCAAAAAACGTCGTTTAGGGCCTCAAAACGGCTCCAGAAGTTCAGGACCCGAAAAACTGCTAAAAATAGTAAGTTATGCCGAAATTGAAAAACTGAAAGAGACAATGGTGGGGGCCCAAGTGGAATAGGCGGGTGGCCACCAATATCCACCTGGATCATTCCTCCCCCTTAGGAAGCAATGGTCCCCATTGCGTTAAGTTCCTCCATGAGATGAGGAAATTTCTGCTGAACTTGGTCCCTGGTGAACCACTTTCCTTGGTGCAGGAGTTGGCCGGCTTTGACAACCCGATACAGTTGGATCTGCTGTTGACGAGTGTTCTTGATTTGCATGTCCATGATACAATCTGTGGTGGCCTGTTCCATGCAGTCTGGGTTTAACTCTGTTGGTGTGAGTTGTTCTGCAATGTCCGAGGTGTCCAGTAGAGGTGCAAAGTAAGGACGAAGGCGATCCACATTGAAGACTGGGTGCAGACCAAGGAATGGTGGAATACTAAGCTCAAAGGCATTGTTACCTACAGCCTTGGTGATGGTGTACGGCCCGTATCGGAGCGGGCGAAGCTTGCGGTGAGGTCCAGTGAGGCGCTCCTTCTGCAAATGCAGCCATACTTTGTCGCCCACCTGGAAGTTGTGTGGCACACGGTGTTGATCATGGCGCTTCTTGTACTTCGCATTGGCTCTGTCCAATATATCATGAACCTGTTGGCGGATGTGTTGAATGCGCTCGATGAAGCTACTTGCTTTGTCAACTTCAGACTGGACGTGCGCTGAATCGGCCTGAGCAGCTGCAAATGGCATGGCTACGTCAATGGGACATAGTGGCTGGAATCCCAAGCCCACCTGGAAGGGGCTATGGCCAATTGAACTGTGGAGAGCCCGGTTATAACTATGTTGTACATAAGGGAGGCTCTCGTCCCATGTGCGTGGATGCTTTGAATTGTACATGCGCAAAATGTGTACAATCATTCTGTTGACGACCTCTGTCTGGCCATCTGTTTGGGGATGGAAAGCTGTGGACTTGGTGAGCTTTGTGTCCAACATTGACCAGAGGCTGGACCAAAATGTGTTGAGGAACTTGCTATCTCGATCTGATATGATAGACTGTGGGATCCCAAAGTGCACCCACACTCGTTCAAAGAAGAGTTTAGCAGTGGCTTCTGTTGTGATATTCTTCTTACAGGCCGCCATAATGGCCATCTTCGAGAATCTTTCAACGACCACGAAAACACAGTCATTTCCATTCTTAGTAGAAGGCAGGCCCGACATGTAATCCATAGAGATGGATTCCCAAGGTCGACTAGGGGTAGGTAGTGGAGTATATAGGCCTTGCTTCTTGATGGTCGGTTTGGCAATGGCACAAGCAGTGCAGGATCTAATTTGCTTCTTGACATCCTTTCGAAGGTTCGGCCAATAGAAATACTTCTGTAGTATTTCTACTGTTTTCTCAACCCCGAAATGCCCATCGACTCGACTGTAGTGTGTTTCCCATATCATCTTGGCACGCTCGCTTGAAGGAACATAAAGGTGTCCCAGGTGACATAAAAGTGAATCTTGGAGGTGAAAATTTGGAACTTGTGTACCCCCCAAGAGTGCCTTGTAAGTGTGGTCGAATTCTGGGTCACTGTCATAGAGAAGCGGCCAATCATAAGTCTCGTGCCCACAAGAGTTGAGCACGGTGGTGACCGCCACGATCGGTGGTCGGGTGAGGCAGTCTACCACATTATTGGTGCTACCTTTTTTGTACTTAATGTTCAAATGAAACTGTTGCAGATATGTGGACCACTTCTGATGGCGATCATTCTGCAACTTCCCTTGTGTCTGTATGAACTGTAGGGGCCGGTGGTCTGTGTGGATGATTGTTTCCTTCCCCAAAATGTAATGCTTCCATTTTTCGACAGGCTTGCACAATGGAATACATTTCTTTGTCATAGGTGGGATACTTGCGAACTGTCTCACACAATGTCTCACTGTGATATGCCACTGGATGTCCTTGTTGAGTAAGAACTGCCCCAATAGCATAGTCAGAGGCATCTGTCTCGATCTCAAATGGTTGTTGCAAGTCTGGTAATGTGAGCACTGGGGAAGAACAGAGGTGATTTTTCAATTCTGTGAACGCCTTCTGTTGAGGTTCCGACCAAAAGAATTTTTCTCTTGCTCCTCCCTTGGTGACTTGACTCAAGGGCCAAGTGATATGAGAGAATCCCAACACGAATCTATAGTAGAAATTAGCAAGACCCAAAAAGTTACGAAGCTCTATTATAGTGGTTGGGGCTGGCCAATCCCGAATGACTTGGATCTTGGCTGGATCCACATGCACCCCACTTTCATCAATAATGTATCCCAGATATTGAACCTGGGTCATGCCAAATGTGCACTTCTCCAAATTGGCACACAACTTGTGTTGCCACAGTGTTTGGAGGACTTGTCGGATGTGGTGAAGGTGCTCTTCCCAAGTCTTGCTGAAGATCAGAATGTCATCCAAGTACACCACTACAAATGAGTTGTTGAATGGCCGCAAGATGTCGTCCATCATCCTCATGAAGGTTGCGGGAGCATTCGTCAACCCGAAAGGCATGACTAGCCATTCAAAAAGGCCTTCCTTGGCTTTGAAGGCAGTCTTCCACACATCGGAGGGTTCAATTGGTACCTGGTGATACCCAGACTTCGGGTCAATCTTGCTGAAATATTTTGCACCTTTGAGTTGGTCCAGAAGGTCATCAATCCGTGGGATTGGGTACCTATTCCGGACAGTGATCTTGTTCAGCGCCCGATAGTCAATACAGAGTCTCCACGTCCCATCCTTCTTCTGTACCAACACGATCGGGCTCCCACATGGCGATGAACTTGGTCTGATGTGACCTTTCTGCAACAGCTCCTGAATCTGCCTCTTGATTTCATCATTCTCCAGAACAGAGCGCCGATAGATCGGTCCATTAGGTAGCGGCGCACCGGGGGTCAGATCAATCGGGTGCTTGACCTGACAGTACAGAGGAACCCCTGTGGGTGAGGTGAATATGTCCCCGTACTCCTCCACAACCTTATCCATTTGTTGTTGTTGTGCAGAGGAGCCCTGCCTGGAGGTCGTGGCCACGGTCTTCTTCTTGCCCTGGGGGCGGATCATCAGGAAAACGAATTTCCTGGTTTGGGAAATGAGCTTACTGCATTGTTTTGCAGTAACCAAAGAGATAGCGGCAGGAGGTGGTACCTCTGGTATCCTGTACAACTTATTTCCCAAAGTAACAATAACAGCACGAGGTCGAGACTCATACAAAACATGACGCTTCCACAAGTATGGTTGTCCTAATAATACATCAGAAACATCAATAGGAGCAACGTCACATAATACCTCATCCGTGAAGGGCTTGATGCTATAGGGAAGGAGGCACTGCTGGCTGACGCGGAGATCTCGTCCTTGGTGAAGCCACCCGATGGTGTATGGATGTCGGTGAGCTGTGGTCGGCAAGCCCAACCGCTTCACGGCGTCTGCTGAAATGAGGTTCTTTTGGCTCCCATTGTCGACAATGAACTGTACAGGGGAGCCCTTTACCCACATCTGGGAGTGGAAGAGACGTTCCTCCTCCTCTGGATCTTCCAGTTCCTCCTTCTGGATCTTTGTAGTGGCAACAGTGGCGTTGGGCTCCGCATCAATAATCTGTTTCCCTTTTTCATTCCCCTTTTTAGGTTCTGATTCGGAGTCAGAGCATGCATCTGACTCGGAAGCCCTCATCTCGGCCACTAGCGACTGCTTGGCCCGACACTCACTTGTGTTGTGAGTGGAGCTCTTATGGAACTCACACCACTTTCCCGTGTCCTTCTTTGGCTTTGTGGTGCTGTTATTTTCTTGTGGCTTTGATGAGTTGTCTTTAGTCGCCATGCCTTGGCTCTGTCCTTTGTTCTACGGTTTGGAAGCACCTTTCCCTTTCTTTTGATTCGCAGATCCAAAGTCTCGCTTCTTCTGCTTGAATTTCTGCTCAATCTTGGCAGCATACCGGTATGCCGTACCAAGCGAGGAGATGTCAAGAAACTCCATTTCCTCCTGAATGTATTTGTGCAGACAGCTGCGATACTTTAGCACCAGATGTTTCTCTGAATCTTTGATACCCAACTTTGTGCGCAGGGTATGGAACAGATTCGTCAGCTCATGCACATCTTGATCCCTTTGTTGTCGCGGCGTGGTCCATTGTATGTACTTGTCCTCATAGCTCCCCACGGGATAGTACTGTTCCTTGACGGCGTCTCGGAAAGAATTCCAAGTTGGTACGGCCGAGAACAGAGAGGGTTCTATCTGGTCCTTGTTCTCACAGTAGGTTTCCCACCAGTCCTTAACATGGGGGTAGCTTTGAGGAGTGCAAAAATAATCTTCTCCCGGTCTGAAAAGTCATGAACAGAGAAATATCCTTCTAATAGATTCAACCATCTATCTATGACATCTGCGTCTATTTGACCCTCAAATATGGGAATGTCAAAATTTACTCGTACCTTAAAGGGAGTCGCAACTCCAGAGTGGCTACTGGATGCAGATGCGCCGCCGGTGGGCAGCCGTTGAAGGATCTGAGCAAAGCTATCCATCATCGCGTTCCTTTGTTTTTCGAGGGCCTCCTCGAGCAATATTTTGATAGGATCTCCTGCTCCCTCATCTTTCTTTTCGTCCCCCATGGGCGTCCGTCGAGGTTTTCGAGGCTGATCTTGCAAAGGTTCCACCAGATCAAGCCCTAGCTCCTTATACCCCAACCTCGTTGGGGACATGCAAAGAAGGATCGAGAAAAAGTAGACCGTTCTGATACCACTGATCCAGATTTATGCAGGAACACAATAGAATAAACATATAACCATAAATACAGAGATGCAGCGGAAATAAAACTTCATTTCATTAATATCAAAGAACTGAAATTTTCTTACAGAAAAATTGGAAATAAAACTAGCTAGGGCGCTTGTAGCTATCTCTGAGAAGAGATGTGGCAGATACAGGCCTCTGAACTGAGTTACAATGAGGCTCAAGGGCCTATTTATTATTAATAAACAATGGAGAACCCTAAACATCCAAAAACCTAACCATAAGAGATGAAGTGCCAAAACTATGGGCCCCGTTTGGGTAAATTGGTGTTTCAACTTCCTAGGGACGTAACTTTGGCATACTATCTCCGTTTGACGCACATGATACATCATTAGAAAGCTCTATCTGAGAAATAAAACTTTCACCCTGAATATCATTCCAGAACGGAATGATTTCTCTCGAGGCACGATGCCCAAAAAACTTCGTTTAGGGCTTCAAAACAGCTCCGAAAGTTCAGGACCCGAAAAAATGCTAAAAATAGTAAGTTATGCCGAAACTGAAAAACTGAAAGAGAAAATGGTGGGGCCCCAAGTGGAATAGGCGGGTGGCCACCAATATCCACCTGGATCAATAATATGGTGTAGAACTGTCATGGCGCATGCCAAGCTGATCTGTTAACTCAGTCATCATGATATTTCGAAAATGGCTCCCATGATCAATAATTATCACTTGGGGTACACCGAAACGAGCAATCACATGATTGAATACGAAAGTAGCTGCAGTTTTTCCATCTTCCACAAATGTAGGCATCGCCTCGGCCCATTTGGTAAAATAATCTACTGCTAGAATAATGTACCCATGCCCCCCGGCCGAGTGAGGGTTACATGTAATGAAATCGATGCCCCATTTTCCAAAAGGACTGACAGCAATTATGGGGTGAAGAGGACCAGGTGGTGCATGCATTTTTCGATCAAAGATTTGACAATTATGGCATTTTCGGACTGCGTAAATACAATATTTGAACATAGATGGCCAAAAATATCCTGCACGCAATATCTTTTGGGTTGTGGCATACCCAAACATATGACCACCACATGCTCCAGAGTGACAGTCATTTAAAACCTTCTCGACTTCGTCATGAGTTAGACAATGTCGAAAAACTGAATCCACTCGACGACGGTAAAGTGTGTCGCCAAAAATGTGATATTATTGAGACTAGAAACAAATTTTTCGTCATTATGACCGTGAAAGTTCAGGCCGAACAGATTGGGTTTGAAGATATACGATAATATCTCCATACCATGGATCAATGGTACTAATAAGAAACAAGGATTCATCCATGATTGTTTGTTCCGCCACAGTTTATGTATCAGTACATGGGAAATCACACATAAGTTCAGAAAATATCAATGATTTCTTGGATTTGGACTTTTCAAACTCCAAATCAAACTCTTGCAGGATAACAATCCATTTGGAGTATTTGCCCCCTAGAAATTTTTTGGTCAAGATGTACATCATAGGGTTTCAATCAGAGATCACTGTCGTTTTGTGTAAAATTATGTAGTGACGAAAACGCTGGACAGCTTGAACAGCTGCCAAGGCCAATTTCTCCACATGTGAGTATTTGATCTCGGTCGGATGCAAATTTTGACTAAGATAGTAAATCACATGTTCACTATGGAATTCATCTTCCTGAACTAAAACCATTCCTATCATGGAATCGGAAGCGGCGACGTAAAAAACATAATCTTTGTTGTATTTGGGAGGATGTAGTAATGGTGCATGAGTCAACACGTTCTTCAAAGCATCAAAAGATCGATCAGCGATCTCGTCCCAAAAGAATGGAATGTTTTGTTTCAACAACCTAGTGAAACCTTTCGTTAACTCGGCATAGTTAGGAATGAATCAACATAAAAAGTTTGCTTTCCCTGCAAACTTTGGAGTTGGCGAAGAGTAGAAGGAGGAGGTAAATTGATGATTTCCTAAACCTTCGATGGGTCAACACGAATGCCTGGCTTTGAGACAATAAATCCCAATAATCGTCCGGATTCTACGCAAAAAACACATTTTTGAGGATTCAAATGAATCGTATAGTGCCTACATCGTATAAATATTGCTCGTAAATGAGTAATATGATATGCTCTATGTGAAGAATGAGCTGGAAAATCATCGAGGTAGGGTTGCACAATATGCTTAATGTCGTGAAATGCATAAGACATGGCCCTTTGAAAAGTGGTGCCAGCGTTCTTAAGGCCAAAAGGTAATTTGTGATAAGCAAAAGTTCCCCATGGAAAAATGAAATTTGTTTTAGGTTGATCTAAAGGGAGTATGTTTATTTGATTGTAGCTGGAAAATCCATCACAGTGATCGATAATTTGATCAATATAAGGGGTTGGATAGTTGTCTTTAGGACAAGCTCGATTTATATCCCTATAGTCGATACATACTCTTATTGTTCCCTGTTTTTTATTGATCGGAACAATATTAGATACCCAGTTCGTTAATGGGATTGGATAAATAAAGCCTGCACGAAGTAATTTTTCAACTTCTGCTTTGATAGCGGCAGCTTTTCTCGAATGAATCTGACGTAATTTCTGTCTGACGGGTTTAGCATCCGGGTATGTCTTAATTTCATGTACAACGATTGATGGGTCGATTCCTGGAATTTCTTCATATTACCAGGAAAAGATGTCTCGGAATTCCTGAAATAGGGCCTTATATGCTTGAATTTGTTTAGGCGTAAAAGAAGCACCTATGTGAATTTTTTCAACAATTCCAGGTTTTACTGAAATTTCAAGAGGAACCGTCATAGAAATATTTTCTAAATTCAATTCAGAATCGGCATGTGAAAGAGGATTCTAAGGTTCTTTGACATAATCAGTGGTAAAAATGGAGGAAAAATCATTCTCAAAATGATCGAGGTCAGGTAAAAATGAAGACCTATGGTGTAGATCTTGCCATGGTAATTCACCTACCGACAAGAATTCACGAATATGCTTATCAGTATGGAAAACTTGTTGAGTAGGATCCAGAATTGGTGTCGAAGCTAAACTCGATATTGAAAATGACCCCTGATTGATCACATTCACTGGATTAGATTCGGTTGAAGGGGTATCAGAAAATGACTGTACTTGCTGATATGCTATCTCAAAAGGACTCAAAGGCATCGGGCCCTCGAAAGAATCCAATTCTGATTCTAAAGGTACTATCCAAGGATCATCAAAGGAAATAGTACTTGATGTAATCTTATTGATATTAGCAATAGGAGTTTGTGAATTGGGAGGAGGCAGGGAAAACGTTCCCAGTAACGCTGAATCTTTAATAAAACCTACTCCGACATCCTTATAAGGGATAGTCGATTTTCCGATATGTTGGATACTATCAGTAGCAGCTGGGTCGGATGAATAATATGAGAGCTGATCTATCTTAACAATCTTTCCTTTATGAGGAAACATGATGAGACGAAAGATCGATGATACAATAGCAGTCATAGCATAAGACCAACTGCGACGCAGGAGAAGGTTGTAATCCAGAGGGGCATCAACCACCTCCACATCTAGATTAATCGTTTTTCCTTCTACCTCTATTGGTAGATCTTGTAAAATACCATATGGCTGAAAACCTCTTCCATCAAACGCTTTGAGAATAGTTGGTGATTGGTTGATTGGTCGAGAACCAAGTGATTTCCAAAATTTTATCGACATTATACACGTAGAAGCCCCTTCATCAACAACAATACAAAAGATACACTTGTTTTTTACTATTACCTGAATCTGAAAAGCCATTTGATGAGGTAGGCGTGGTGTAAAATTTTCTAAATCGAAGATCATGAGGTTCGAATCCTGGAGATCTATAGCTCCTAAGGCTGACAAAAATAATTTTCTTTGGGAAGGGCATGATTGCAATACTTCCAAAGCCAACATTGCTGAAGGGGAAATTTCCAAATCTTCAACAATATTGTAATTTTGAGCAGCTCTCACATGTGGATTAAAAGCTGATTTACAAAGTAATCCTTTTGCAGGTGGTTTAATCACTAAGTCGGGATTTTTTTTCTTGATCTATAACATATAAGAAACTGAGGGAGATATAGTCGATGCAGAATTGGATGTTTCTGCATCTTTACCAGTATTTCTACTACTATAATCTTGCGATCTCGTCGCAACTGTTAAACACCATGTTAAGCACACACATGGTGTATAAGAAGAATAAACACACACACACAAGAGACTCAACACATGATGAAAGATAAGCGTGAGGCTTTCTTATTTTTCCATTATACATGATGTACATTTATAGTACAATGGTGTGACTCTTGGTTTCACATTCCAAGGTCACTTGGACTCCATTGTGACTTTTCCCATTCCACACCTACCCATGTAGGATTAGGTGTTCCAACATCCCCCCTTATTCCAAAGGGGTATGTGTGAGTCCAAGAAGAGAGTTGTGATATAAATCTACAAAGTATACATGGCAGCACTTGGGCTGAATCAACTCTCTAAAATGTTGGAAAAAAGAGAGGTGGTTTAAGGATGACCACCAACACAAGAACGCAATACATGTTGCAGTTCCTGGAACTCTTCCAAAACTGGCAAGAAGCTGAAAGCTTCTGCTAGAGGAATTGTCCCTCATAAAAAAGGGAGGCCTTCAACCTAAAAGAAGGGAGGTCTGCTACTTGTGATGGTTTTAGGATTACCAACAACTCTGGAATTCTTGAAACATTTCCTGGAACTCAACCAAAGCTGGCAAGAAGCTGAAGGCTTCTGCTAGAGGAAGTGTTCCTCATATATGAAAGGGAGACCTTCGACCTAAAAGAAGGGAGATCTACTACCTGTGATGGTTTTAGGTTATCCACCAACCAAAGATGATGGTTTAAGGTTGTCCACCAACCGAAAGCATGCTCATGGGCATCCGTGTCTCTGGCTACATCTTGAATAACTGAATGGTCTAATTGTGGCTCGTGCTCGCTGAATCAAGAAGTTGCTGGCTACAACTCTGAACATGGAATGAGAGATTGTGGCTCAGGCTCGCTTGATCTGTCGTCGAAGCTTTTACATGACCACCATTTTCCCCCTCTCAGGGACAAGGTGAGATGATGGCGAAAACTCAACTGCAAGTTTGCTCAATATTTGAGAACAAGTTGTGACATGTGTTTTAAACATCTTCTTGGCTACTGATGCCCATTGCCAAGAAGCGATCCATCCAAGATGAATCTTTTTTCTTGCAGGAGGCTTGTGTCTGAAGCATCTGTGTGAAGAATGGGTGTGCCAAATATTGGGGTTCCCATGTTTTGGCCAGATTGACAAGACCAAAATATGAGACAACATCATAACCACTTTGGGGCCCTAGGATCTAGCCCTCCTAGACCCGTAGAGGGATCTCTCCAATAAAACAAAGAATGATATATCTTTGGAAGCTGAAAAGAGATACTAGGCTAGTTATGAAGCACAAAGGGGGGGTTTTGAATGATTTGGTTGGTTGGTTGCTAGGTTGGTCATGATATCTCAGACTAAGAAGGTAATAGGAGGAAAGGAGCAAAATAGTAGGATTTTTCAGCAAAGAGGATAGGTCAAGAAAGTGCCCTCCATTGGGCTGTGGAGTCATGAAAGGTGATTACATGCAACAACTAGCCAAAGCTTTCAGAGGGCAAGTCATCTAATACTAAAGGATCTTTTTAGATTATATGGTGGGATGGAACATTAAGGATTGAAATTGAAAGAAGGAAAGCAACATAATTTCTGTCTATAGATCAGGTCAGAGGTCATTTAACTCCAGACCTGCTTGGACATACTCATAGGCAACTCTCAAAGGAGGGACATAGGGGCAGCTTATAGATCGGACCAGAGGTCATTTAACTCCATGTCAGCTTTAGCATGCTCCAAGGGAGAACAGAGATAATTTTAACAAATAGATCTTAGAAAGGCCAGTAGCTCGCACAAGGTTCCTGGTGGACAGGGCTAACTCTAATCCCCAGTGTTCCCAAATCTTCCAGCTTAAACCCAACAAGAACAACTAAAGATAGATTTCATCAATTCATACATCATCTAGCAGCATAAATAACTACTACACTGGTTAAATTAACTGAAACCAATCCTTAGATAACACATTTAGCATAAAAAAATTAAAGGCAAGGAGAGCAGAGACATAGGGTACCTAACAAGGGTAAATCCTATGCCATATTTCTGATGCAAGCCAGCAGAAAATGAAACAGCATGAAAATGTAATAAATAGTGTTATAAAAACATCACCAATAGTAATAGACCAGGATCCTGTGAAACGTGCTTGATTAATTGATGCAAAACCAACCACATACACTGAGCTCAATGGCTGTTACAATCGAAACTTCTCCTCCCATCCTACTAAAATACAAACTACTCTGCTACTTTCTCCCAAAACTGTTCTAACAGTCAGAATTGAATCCCTCTAACTACAACGGCAGCAACCAAACAATAACCCTTACAATCTGTTCTCGGGAATTCTTATAGGAGAAGATAACAACAGGAGTAGATGATATACATTAAATGCAGCATTAAAATTCTGAAGCAATAGGAGGGCCAAGGCTCCATTCAGTTTAAATTCTGGGCATTTATCTCTAGTGTACTGGACAAAACGTCGAACGACGATGCTAGGATATGCCATACTGTGTAACTAATGCACTGGTAGCATAGGATTGTTGTCAGGGCGGCAATCTTCTTAGGAACACGGCATAGAATAAAAATAATACGGATATTTTGTCCTTCATGGAAGAACGTACTGCTGATCTGAAAACCCTGATACTACTATATTTCTGGGCATCAGCCCTTCTGATTGATCCTTGGGGTCTTCGATTTTGGTACCTTTGCCTTATAATAATCAGATTAAGGCTCAAAATTTGCAATTACAGGCCTTAAACTCTCTTTTTTCCCACTGATACTCCTTGCCACTCCCACAATTTCCTCTGACTATGGAATATGTGCTTTAATGGCGCTGGACAGGTTTTTATGGAGTTTGACCCTATTCTTTGAATACGCAACCTGTCATAACGTCTTCCCAAACCTTTCTTCATAATTCCAGCTCCTGCAAATGGTCCTTTCCTATGTTTATGTCACTGTGACAGGAACTGTGAACTATGGTGGTTTATGGCCGCTCGAAACCCCGCAAAAAATGAAAACCTGTTAAGAAAACATGCACGGGGAAGGTGGATGCGGCTAGAACGACAAAAATGGATGTGCAGCTGGTGAAATGGTGAAATAGTGCGGGATCACGGTGAAAATGTAGTGGGAGGCTTTCAGAATGGTGGCGCAGAGGGAAAATACAGTTGGAGGATAGCGAGAGCAGAAATTTTAATGTAAAACATTAAAACTTGACCTTTGAATGAACATATATAAAGGGATGGGCAAAAGGTGTGATGCGACACGTGGAATGGTGATGTGGTGGGAGACGGTCAACAGTGGAGGGTGATGGACAGTGGGTCAGGGGTACGGATTGCCTTGGTTAACTCCCGCGCGGCTTCGTGGAGCGATCACCGTCGGATGAAGAGCCCCAGATCGGACGACTGATATGCATATTGCTCCGTGTCTTGTGCCGAATGTTAACGTGCGATGGATGGGCAGTTTTGAAATAGTGCCACTGCCACGCGTCGTTTGATGAGTGGAATCGCTGGCCCATCAGAAAATACCACCCACCTCTCAAAGGTGGTGCGGTAGATACTGGTGGTTTCTAAATAGTGCGCGGGTGTGGGACCACCGGGACAAGCGTACTGTGAGCCGTCGGATCAAAATTTTAATGGACGGCGGATCCGCGATCGGGGCGGTGAACGGATAGAGTGATGGACGCTGTGGGACCACAGCGACCGTCTGATTTGTACAGATCGATGGTTTTAACCGCTCCCGATATACATTTGCAATAAGTGCCTTTCGCCTTGGCACCTGGTCTCGGCACTGGGTCACGTGGAGGGAAACTTTAAGGGAGCTGGCCTGAAGGGGGCTAAGACCCATATATGTCAACATGTGGGTTTTTTAACCTTTATCAGTGAAATATGAGGCCAGAAAGGGTAACGGTAAAGGGAATGAGGGGTTTTTGAGACCAGACAAGGGTGTGGGTATGGTTTGAAAGGGATTTTTGGGAAAGTTTAGAAGGATTAGGGGAGGGAAATTTGGGGGGTAAAATGGGAGATTTTAACAAAGGGGGAAAAAGGGACATTTTTCAAGGATACAAGGGATAAAAATAGGCCTTTTGGAGCACAGTTTTGGCAATCAATGAGACCTTATGAAGGGAGTCAGCAGAGGGGATTTTATCAAAGGCAAAGGCACAGGAGACTTCAAGGATGATGTGTCTTCAGAGGAGATGCATTCCTTGAAGGCTCAAAAACAGTTTAGCCCACTATTTGCTTGTCAAAAAATTCATAGGGGGCTAACAGTGGCTCCACATGGGGATGGCTTCTTCTTGAAGGAGTCAAGAATTCAGAGAATGATCTTTGGTGTAGGCTAGATGCCTACTGCTTTGGGCCACCTTTCTTCTTTGATTTTCAGCTGCCACAATTATGAAGACATCAATCAGTAGAAACATTCTCCAATAGTCTACCTACCCAGACTACAATCTTAGCTTTTTTCCTTTAGGGTGCATTTGGACTAGCAGACCCTTTACATCATTTTATTTACAAACAAGAAAATAAACCTATTCTATTTCTACCCTTATTGTTCCATGAGACCAGATTAGACCGTTGGTCTCATAGTTTTTCTACCTAATCTAATATCTGCTAGGATTAAACTGTCTAGCAGATTTCTTCTCTACATTCTAAGATAGAAATTGAAAACAGTCAAGCCAAGATTAGACTGTCTGACTTGCTGGACTTTGCAGAAATTAAAAACAACTAACTACATGCTCACAGACTGAGCTTTAGTTCAGACTCCTACCTACCCTACTCTACCTAGAAATCTCTGATGCTCTAGGTGATACAATAATGCCAATGCAGCTAGTCAAGAAATAGCAAAAAAGGGAAGAAAAATTGACTGCTCATCAGAGATACCCGTAGGATGCTCTACATGTGGATCTTCAAAATTGAGGCCACCAGCGGAGGTGACCAATTCTGATGTATTTGGCTCTTGCAAAAGATTAGTGCTTGAGGGGCTGAGCCAATCAGAGCCTCCATGTATTCTGCCACAGGATCAACAAAAACATGTTGTAAACATTTTTCTTCAAAGCCTCCCATGACTGGTGGGCTGTCTGCATCCCGGGAAATTTTAATCATTGCATCTGCAATGTGACCTCTGTAATCACACTCCTCCTTTCCCTGGTTGGGAGTATTTGGCAGATGAGCATCGACCAAGAATATCTCTTCTTCCTCTGGATCAAGACAAAGATGTCTGTGGGAAAAAAGATCTCGCTCATCTTCACTGCAGCCTGAGCTAGGGGGCTCATTATATTCGACAGTGTTGTTCCCTAGTAACGCAGGCTGGTTCTGCTGAAACGGACTGAACTTTGTGAAAAAATCAACATATTCTCGAGCGGGGGCCTCTTTGATTACCTTAATCCTTTCGGGAGAAGGCTCAGGATATTCATTCCACTCAAGATTTTCTTCTTCTCTTTCCTCCTTGTACTCTGTGCTGAAGAGTTGTTGGCTTCCATCCTCTTGGCGAGTATAACTGATGTTTGGATATGAAGCAGAGAGAAAATTCAATGAATCTTCATCTACTATCATGCTTTCAACGCTTTCTTCATCAGTATCATAGATGGCCTGCATTGGCTCATCATTTTCTCAAAGTTGATGGTTGTGATCTTCTTCCCATGAAACTACTGATGATAGCCCTGCAAGCTCAGTTTCCCTTTGGAAAAATTCATCATTAGACAAGTCATCATCAGAGAAATCATAATTATAAGCATTGTCACCCATCAAGTCTTCAAGACTCTCAACAAGTCTTTCTTCACAAAAAACTGCAAACTCATCTTCTGAATCAAAATTAAGTTCATCATACATGCTTTGCATGTAACTCATGCCTTGCAGTGGTTTGGCTTGTTCTTTTCGAGGACAAGGTGTGGGTTGCTTCCAATCATCATTTCCAATTTCAACCTCATATTCTTCCTTTTCTATGTTTAGCAGGGTGTTGGCAGTCTCTATCAGTCTTTCCAGCTTGTCCTCTAAAGAGATCTGCGCTATTTGCTCTGCCTGGCCCTTCTTTGCTGCCTTTAATTTTTCCTCCCTACAATTTATGTTGTATTCGACAGTAATTTCTACCTCTTGCAATTCCTCCAGGCTCAAAGGTTCTCTTTCTCTTATATGGAATTCCACCTCGGGGTCAAAAGAACTCGGATAGTGCAATAGGGCCCATCCTAGAGGTGGTTTTATATCAGAAGGTATCGCATGATATACCTTATTGAACCTGACCAAAAATTCTTGTACTATCTCTCCTGGATACCTTTTCAAGTTTTGATACTCTCCTAGGATGAGGAGAGCATTCTTTGGGGCTGCCCACCTATTAAGGAAAACTTGAGAAAATTGATGAAAGCTGAAAATGCTTGCCACTGGAAGGCCTTTGAACCAAATTTTAACATTCCCTTGTAAAGACAAGGAAAACATTCTAATACACACATCATCTTCTTCTATTTCATACAATTCAAGTAAATCCTCAAGGTTTTGAACATGTTCTTCAGTAGTGGCCCCTTTATCTTCTCCATCAAAGAGAGGCAGCTGGTTTATAAGTTCTGAAGGTAGGGGTTGGAAAATAAGAGGTAAAACCAGAGGCTTATATCTTTCTATGACCTTTGTGGGTGTAGGTGGTATAACAATGGGTTCATGGCTGCTTGAAGCTTCTTCAGGAGTGGGAGATACAACATGAGACTCTTGTTTCACCAGGTTCTTCACAGGAGTATAGGTCTGCTCATGGTCTAAAGACTGAGGCTTGAGATCTTTCACATATCCGGAGTGGGTCTCATCTTTGTGCATTTGATCAGGCTTAAAGTAGGAAAAAACATAGTGGTAGACAAAAACAATGAATTCTTTGAACCAAATCCAACCCATGCGTTCTACCCTTCTATTAGGCCTAGCCATATTTCAGGTTCTTCCTCCAGTGGAGTCCTTGAGAGTTATGGAGTGTGGAGTCACCAGGTGGATGTATATGAATGTTTGAAGCAGGATGTTTTCCACCATCAGCAATTGAAGCCAATCTAACCAGAGATTCTGGGTTCGATCCCCAGCGGAGTCTCCATTATGTTGGGGTTCCCATGTTTTGGCCAGATTAGCAAGACCAAAAGATGAGACAACATCACAACCACTTTGGGGCCCTAGGATCTAGCCCTCCTGGACCCGGAGAGGGATCTCTCCAATAAAACAAAGAATGATATATCTTTGGAAGCTGAAAAGAGATATTAGGCTAGTTATGAAGCACAAAGGGGGGGTTTTGAATGATTTGGTTGGTTAGTTGCTGGGTTGTTCATGATATCTCAGACTGAGAAGGTAATAGGAGGAAAGGAGAAAAATAGCAGGATTTTTCAGCAAAGAGGATAGGTCAAGAAAGTGCCATCCATTGGGTTGTGGAGTCGTGAAAGGTGATTACATGCAAAAACTAGCCAAAGCTTTCAGAGGGCAAGTCATCTAATACTAAAGGATCTTTTTAGATTAGATGGTGGGATGGAACATTAAGGATTGAAAGTGAAAGAAGGAAAGCAACCTAATTTCTATCTATAGATCAGGTCAAGGGTCATTTAACTCCAGACCTGCTTGGACATACTCATAGGCAACTCTTAAAGGAGGGACATAGGGGCATCTTATAGATCGGACCAGAGGTCATTTAACTCCAGGTCAGCTTTAGCATGCTCCAAGGGAGAACAGAGATAAGTTTAACAAAGAGATCTTAGAAAGGCCAGCAGGTCGCACAAGGATCCTAGTGGACAGGGCTAACTCTAATCCTCAGTGTTCCCAAATCTTCCAGCTTAAACCCAACAAGAACAACTAAAGATATATTTCATCAATTCATACATCAGCTAGCAGCATAAGGAACTACTACACTGGTTAAATTAACTGAAACCAATCCTTAGATAACACATTTAGCAGAAAAACATTAAAGGCGAGGAGAGCAGAGACATAGGGCACCTAACAAGGGTAAATCCTATGCCATATTTCTGATGCAAGCCAGCAGAAAATGAAACAACATGAAAATGTAATAAACAATGTTAGAAAAACATCACCAATAGTAATAGACCAGGATCCTATGAAATGTGCTTGATTAATTGATGCAAAACCAGTCACATACACTGAGCTCAATGGCTGTTACAATCCAAACTTCTCCTCCCAGCCTACTACAATACAAACTACTCTGCTACTTTCTCCCAAAAATGTTCTAATAGTCATAATTGAATCCCTCTAACTACAACAGTAGCAGCCGAACAACAACCCTTACAATCTGTTCTCGGGAATTCTTATAGGAGAAGATAACAACAGGAGTAGATGATATACATTAAATGCAGCATTAAAACTCTAAAGCAGTAGGAGGGCCAAGGCTCCATTCAGTTTAAATTTTGGGCATTTATCTCTGGTGTACTGGACAAAACATTAAACGACGATGCTAGGGTATGCCATACTATGTAACTAATGCACTGGTAGCATAGGACTGTTGTCAGGGCGGCAATCTTCTCAGGAACACGGCATAGAATAAAAACAATACGGATACTGTGTCCTTTATGGAAGAATGTACTTCTGATCTGAAAACCCTGATACTATTATATTTCTGGGCATCGGCCCTTCTGATTGATCCTTGGGGTCTTTGATTTTGGTACCTCTGCCTTCTAATAATCGGATTAAGGCTCAAAATATGAAATTACAGGCCTTAAACGCTTTGTTTTCCCACTGATACTCCTTGCCGCTCCCACAATTTCCTCTGACTATGGAATCTGTGCTTTAATGGCGCTGGACAGGTTTTTATGGAGTTTGACCCTGCTCTTTGAATACGCAACCTGTCATAACGTCTTCCCAGACCTTTCTTCATAATTCCAGCTCCTGCAAATGGTCCTTTCTTGTGTTTCTGTCACTGTGACAAGAACGGTGAACTATGGTGGTTTATGGCCGCTCGAAACCCTGCAAAATACGAAAACCTGTTAAGAAAACATGCACGGGGAAGGTGGATGCGGCTGTTATGACAAAAATGGACGTGCAGCTGGTGAAATGGTGAAATAGTGTAGGATCACGGTGAAAATGTAGTGGGAGGCTTGTAGAATGGTGGCGAGAGCAGAAATTTTAATGTAAAACATTAAAACTTGACCTTTGAATGAACATATATAAAGGGACGGGCGAAAGGTGTGATGGGACACGTGGAATGGTGACGTGGCGAGAGACGGTCAACGGTGGAGGGCGATGGACAGTGGGCCAGGGGTACAAATTTCCTTGGTTAACTCCCATGCGGCTTCGTGGAGCGATCACCGTCGGATGAAGAGCCCCAGATCGGACGGTTGATATGCATATCGCTCTGTGTCTTATGCCGAACTTTAACGTGCGATGGATGGGCGGTTTTGAAATAGTGCCGCTGCCATGCGTCATTTGATGAGTGGAATCGTTGGCCCATCAGAAAATACACCCACCTCTCAAAGGTGGTGCGATAGATACCATTGGTTTCTAAATAGTGCGTAGGCATGGGACCACCGGGACAGGCGTACTATGAGCCGTCGGATCAACATTTTAATGGACGGCGGATCCACGATCGAGGCGGTGAACGGGTAGAGTGATGGACGTTGTGGGACCACGGTGACCATCTGATCTGTACAGATCGATGGTTTTAACGACTCTCGATATACATTTTCAATAAGCGCCTTTCGCCTTGGCACCTGGTCTTGGCACTGGGTCACGTGGAGGGAAACTTTAAGGGAGCTGGCCTGAAGGGGGCTAAGACCCATATATGTCAACATGTGGGTTTTTTAACCTTTATCAGTGAAATATGAGGCCAGAAAGGGTAACGGTAAAGGGAATGAGGGGTTTTTGAGACCAGACAAGGGTGTGGGTATGGTTTGAAAGGGATTTTTGGGAAATTTTAGAAGGATTAGGGGAGGGAAATTTGGGGGGTAAAATGGGGGATTTTAACAAAGGGGGAAAAAGGGACATTTTGCAAGGATACAAGGGATAAAAGTAGGCCTTTTGGAGCATAGCTTTGGTAATCAGTGAGACCTTATGAAGGGAGTCAGCAGAGGGGATTTTATCAAAGGCAAAGGCACAAGAGACTTCAAGGATGATGTGTCTTCAGAGGAGATGCATTCCTTGAAGGCTCAAAAATAGTTTAGCCCCCTATTTTCTTGTCAAAAAATTCATAGGGGGCTAAAACCAACCACATTTCTTGCATGGATGGAGAACAAAACAGTGATATTTCATATGGCCAACTCGATCACAGTGTTGGAATTTTACAATCTGTTGTTGTGA